>JAGFPH010002644.1:31380-42095 GCA_018207615.1 Philaenus spumarius | reverse complement strand
ATGTGATTGAGGAACCTACTCTATGTAAAAATACTATTTTATTAAGATGTCAAAGATTTTGTCCGACATCTTGGATACAGCATTTTGAATGTAACTTTTGTTTCAATAAAAATATGGACATGTGATGCATCATTTCAATGTAGAATTATAAGAAAAAATTTATGGTGAAAACTGCAGCAGTTGTTTAAGACATTTTAATACAGTTCTTGTACTATACACAGTAGGTGAAAAGTCTGAGAACTCAAAATTTTGCACCAATAGCTAGTTTACTAAAACATTCCCTACAGAAAATTGTCATAACAATTTATAAGCCTAAAAAACGTTACTCAATTAAAAAGAGCAAATGTAATCCATTTTTAACTTCAAAGAAAAGAATCAACCACGCTAATCTTGTTGACAATCAACCCATACTATCATTGTCTCCCCTCTTTTCTGAAATTAATTAATTAGTTAACCGTTTTTTCTACATGGTGTGTTATAGTCAATGTTATTAATTGTTTAAATTTAAGTACAGACCGGGCAACAAAATGTTGAAGAATGTTTGCAACTTATTTATTCGATACATCAACCATACAGGTTACATGATTTTAACAGTGGTGCCCGTCCAAACCAAACACAGTCCATATAATGTTTCCTACATAACAAGTCTTACTAACATTATAAAAAAATTAATATCCACAAATAATAACCTACCTAATTTTGAAGTTGATTTGATTTTCAAACCAATTGAAGAAAATAAGTTCAAGTTCACTAAGGCACGTCTCCACGTGGATTGTAAAAACACCTGAATAGTAAAAACAAATTGGTAGAGACGTCGCCTTTAGACCTTCATGGAAAATCTAATTAGAATTTGTGGCTATAGCAGGTGACGGCACTTTCCTACCCTAAATAAATGTCATGTTTACTTGTTCAAATTCTTTCAATATCAAAAGACATTATCTCCGATGTTTTCTGTTGTTTTTTATTTCAATATAATTTTCTTTCAATGACAATTGACAAGTTGTGTAGGCCTATTAGCTTTTAAAATAATATTTTAAAGAAGGGTATACAAAGCTTGGAAAAATATGTAAATTCATAATATAAGCCCAGTTCCTAATAATAGCCTACCTACCAAAAATAATACAATATCTACAATAACCTACACGAAGAAATTTTATTGATTGGTTCTGCGACACTTTTTGAAGTTTACAACATTGAGAGATTTTCATTTGTGATAACAAGGATACAAGAAAGTCAACAAAATTCTTTGATGCCATGCCACCCAATGTAGCCGTGTATCAACGTAATTAGTATCTTGTTGATGGGATACGTGTAGCCAACAACAATATGTGTTGGTAAAATTTTGTTGCCCTGTGTGTAGTATCCTTAACAAATAATGTACATATAATTTATATAATGTGAAAGTTATCCATTTTTCTCGCAAACTATAATATATCCGAACGTTATAGTTTTAAAATGAATGCTGTAATTTGTGATTTACTAAATTAGCATCAGACGACTTTAGCACTGATCCTATGCTACGGATGGTATTCAATAAGTTTAACCAATGTTTAACCGAAAACTGTATCAGTGTAACGTTACTGTTTATAGGGTTTATATTAAAACAGCATTCATGTTAGATAAAACGTAAAACTACCAGAATATTATAAACAGTCTGCGTAAAAAATATAAATATTGAATCATAATTGTATAAACTTGTTGCAATGGTAACAGAGTCCTAATCTTGCTAGCTGTGTCTTAACGAGTCTGACCCAGACCTATTATCAAGCTGTATGGGATTTATAATTATTAGCGAATTTCCATAGAAAAAATGAGCTATTGCAGTGGCCCTTATGGTGAGACCCAAGGTCGGTAGTAGCAAATGAGCACCGATCATGGTCCCCAGAACACGTTTTGGGGTGTAATTAAAATTCATATATATATATGTATATATATATATGTATATATATATTTACACTTTTTATCATTATTGCGTCTATACAAAAAGCAGTCGTGTTGCGTCCACCAGTAATAGTGGAGTAAATGATATTATTACTATAGTATATATGGGTTATTATAAGTGAAAATCATGGTTCTTACTTTAGTTTTTTATATATACGTCACAATAAAAAGTTAATGTAAAAGTTTAAATCTCTATCATTGTTGAATCCGTTCAAAACCCCATCATTATTGCGTCTACTGTATATAATTAACCAAACTCATGTACTATTGCTTCTATGCAGGTATATCACTAACCAAAACCAGCTACAGTGGCGTCCTGCGACGTTGCCGTTTATTTATACCTGATTCTACCCTAACCATATCCTTTCGGCAGTCCTTGGTAACACATTTCCTTTATGATGTACAGAAGTAAACTTCGTAGTTTGGGTCTATTTCGAAAATGACATACATATTTTTCAACAGTAAACTGTAGCTCTTTATTCACGTTTGACGAAGCCTGCTTATAGCGTCAAACTTCGTGGTGTGGTTCGATTTTATTTAGCAAAGGAACTATAGAAGTACATAAATTATTATTTAGTGTTTCAATCAGTAATCCTTAAATAGCACGCAATTCATGTTTAACGAAGTTTGCGTATAGCGGCAGAATGGTAGCCTATGGTTAGGATTTATTTTGAAAAGAGGCTAGGCCCTAAATACACGATTTGTTATTTAATGTTTATAAATTTAATCATAGCATTACTTTATATTTTTATTTTTTATTTTAAAGTTCTTGCTTACAGCGGCATATTCCGATGTATGTATCGTACTTAATTTACAAAGCGAATTCGCCTTATGTAAAAAGCTTTTTATGTATTGTTTCATTGATATAATATGTAAACCCTTTAAAATGTCATCCAGAATGTTGTGTTAAAGGCATCCAATTAAAACTATTTAATGGAATATAAATAAATATTCTATACTTTTCTGTCTTTATATGTTATTTTTGAAGTGTAAACTTCTTTAGGCGCGTTGGGCACTTTTTGCATAGAAAAGAATGATTGAACTCACGTTGCCGTCGTCGTCACCGTCAACGCACGGACGCACTTTGTTTAAGGCTCCATCGCATCTCCGAAATTATTTAAAGCTGTGATATGGCTTTTATACAATGCTCGTCAATTACTACAAACAATTAACACATTTTTCGTAAAGAATTGCAATTCGACAATGCCTGAACAATAGGCGAATCGCGCGTCATCACTTAAACGTTGTCCAAAGAAAAGACTGCGAGCAGTAAACGCAAAACTAAGGTTCAGTATTTATAAATATGTAAAGCTCTATCTATCGGATCTCCACAATTATTTAAGGCTCCGTCTCATATCCACAATTATTTAAGACTCGATCGCATCTACGCAAATATTGAAGAGTACGTCGCATCTCCGCAATTATTTAAGACACAGTCGCATATCCGCAATTATTTAAGTTTCCGTCGATCCTCCGCAATTGTTTAAGGCTCCATCGCATCTCCGCAATTATTTAAGACTCTATCTTATCTCCACACTTAGTTAAGGCTCCGTCGCATCTCCGCAAATATTTAAGGCTATATTACATCATTAATACATAGATTTAAAAAAAAAACTTCTTCATAACCTGAAAATAAAGTTAACTATATGAAGCTAAAAAGTTTTCACTTCTGACGGCAGTCCCACGTCTGTCTGTTATTTTTTATTGGCAGTATTTTGTTGACAAAATTTACTTTTTGTAGAATTTGTTGTCAATGAAATGTTAGGCATTAACTTTAGGTAGATATGCACGGCAATATATGAACCTGAATTATTAATTTACTAGATAACACAGAATTTGTTCTTATAATATAGTGTTAACAATTTACAAATATGCGCGTTAAATGAAAAAGTTGACTTCTGTTTACCACAGAATAACAGGTAAGCAAGACTTCTTAGAACCCTTGACAGCAGACCGTCATAAATCTTCAAAGGCAAACAATTCTTTCTAAATATACCCTCCACTTTAGTTTAACAACACCCTCTACCACATTCACTAAACAATTAACAATAAAAAAAGATCAGTTGTAATAATGAATGAATTATAAATTCATTTGGCGCATTAGGCTTAAATTTCACAACCGAGTTTTTCCGTATATTATATTCAGTAACACAGCGTAATTTGCACATACTTACGGGTTTGATATTTATCTATAGAATATAATACATAGTCTATTTATTTTCAAACAGTTCAAGTTTGCCAAACGATGCGGCAAGTAAAACTAGATGAATTATTACAATAGTTGACAATATCGACCACAATATCAGTTTAGTGTATTTCATCAAAAGAAAAAACAATATCTTCATCACTGTGCAAACGTAACCCTTATAAAGTCACGGCATTACTATCGATGACGCGGTAAGTCAAGTTTTGCAAGTACTGTATCTCAAATTATATTACAACCTCAGATACCGTTTATTTTTGCTTAAATTTCAGGGCGAAAGTTTACATTAGAACACCTAGCCATATTGCGGCAGAAGTAGTGACGTATTCGCAAGAAAATGCCTACGTAATTGTAATTTTCAATTCTATTTCTAAAGGTCAAAAAATGTAACTTACAGAATTAAATGTAATTAATTATGAATAGAAAATAAAACACTTTAAACTTAAACTCAAATCACATCTTCTTAACTCAGACGTATCTTTTTAATTAAATCGGACTGCGCATGCGAACGTTAATAAACACGATTACCGGACTTTCCTATTTCTACAACTTAGCATTACGTAATAAAATGCATGTATAACATAAAGGTGCTTACAAAATTGCACGCTGCGCTGCACGCGCGCCACTCTTGTGCATTGAATTTGTCATATTTGTACGAGGCGCGAGGTACGCTCGCAGTGAACCATCTGCTGACGGGTTTATCAACGAACACTTTGAATATTCGCCGTTCTTATTTGAACGGTAGAGTGAAATCTTGGTTGTTTTTAGAGCGCATGAGATTATTGTTTTTCAAGATATTAATTTTCCAGTGATTAAATATAGATTTTTCTGAAACGAATTTAATAAAATAAATAGATTCCAACAACAACCAAATTATTCTTTTGGATCCTCTGCATAAGGATTTTTTTTTTATATGAAAGCAGATGCTGGCGAGAAATATCCGCCGAGATGGATGTATCTGCGGACCAGTGTACAAATAAAATAATATCTTTGCTGTCTTCTTACCAACGGGAGAAGAGCAAGTTGAAAAAGCAGCCTTCCACAACAGGAAAACGAAAGTTATGAATCAAATAAGATAATATGTAAATCTCTTTTAATTGTAATAATTATTAAATTAGTTAACCCTGGTAGTGGCAAAACTGGCCTTGTCAATTCATGCGGATTTATTTTGCGTTTTGCAAGCATTTTTTTTTCAAAAATTCACTAAATGTATTAATTAGTAAATTTATCCCAATCCAAAAAAAGTGTTCAGTAGCTTTTTTTATAGAAAAAGGTCCAAAGAGTTCATATATAAAACTAGCAAATTTATTTATGTACAATTTTAAAAGTTATTAGCAGCTCAGGAAGCAAAAAATTTCCAGTATTGGAACAAAATCCCACTTTAGGCCTACATAAAACGAAGTAATTTTTGTTTGTTTTAAATATTCAAAAATTTTGATAATTTATTTTTAAACAGAGTGTATACAAATATATGCCAATTTTTAAAAAATCTGAAAACACCAGTTTATAATTATGTTCCTAATACAAGACAGCTAAACAATTTGTCTATTTGTGAAATATTATTCACAAATTAATGTTTACAACTTCACTGCAAAATGTATACTCAATGTTCGTGGGTTATCTATGGTTCGCCGGAGGTTTGTTGAAATCAACAATTCCAACGAAACAATGAAGAGCAATTTAACTTACCCTCCTTAACAGGAACACACAATTTTCACATTATAAAATTATATAATACATAAATAATTAATGTTTACCGTACTTTACATCAAACTACAAACTACAAAAATTCGATATACATTAATGTTCACGATTCGATACATTGAATCAATCAGAAGCGTATAATAATGCTTCAAATAAATGTATTCGTTGTATGGATATATTTTGAATAGATGAAAATTTAAAAAGCCTGAAGTTCTAACTTACAGTAGGCCGATCTAGTCTCAGTATGTTTCCACTTTGTATAAGTTGGTAACATCAATTAAATTGGTTTGTATAACAGAAACGCAAGCATACAAAAATAGCCTGAAGATTAAACATGTATAGTTTAGTCTTTAGTCACAGTATGTTTAACAGCACTCAATAGTACAAAATATTGTCGTTTGCAAACATATCAGGTGGGTAAACAGTAAGTAAATTTTCGCAAACTCAGCACAAGAAAACATTATTTGATATCAAACATTCAAAAACAACGTAATCTTAACCGGAGTGATGATAACCATTTCTTCATGATGCCTAAAATGGAACCAAATCTGAGAAAATGCACTGATATTTATATTTTTAGGCCTATCTGTATTTTTTTAGGAGTGTTTTGATGAAATGGTTCCAGTTTAAGTAAATGCATACCTCTTCTAAAAGTTGCTTAATTGAATTACTATTAGGCCTACTTATTTCTTAATGAAATAGAATGTAAAATATCTGACAGTAAGAATTTTCTGAAATCGTAGTAAGGAATTTTTTGAAAATGTATAAATAAATATTTGTTTGGCATACAATATAATGTTTGTGCTCCAAAAAAAATTAATGATTGAAATTAAATTCTAACCAACAAAATGTTGTTAATAATATACGAAATACTAAACAAATATATATTTTCTTGTATTAAAGACGGAACACATTTTCAAAAATTCGTTGGTACCAATTTAGTTCATTTCTAGTATTTTCTATGCCTGCATGTATGCGTGGTAAGTGGGAAGTAAGTTTAATCTACTGTATTTTATAGTGTCGTTTCTCTAATATTTGCATTATTAACTTGCGTTGGGAATATAGATAAATTTTACGTAAAACTATGGTAGGCCTAAAGTCTTTTCTTTCTTTGTTTTTAGCTTGCCTAATTCAGTTAAGCTATAGGAAGTATTTTAATTTACGTAAATCTTTTTTATTGTTATCAGTTAGTCTTATTCTGCTTGGAGTCGTTGGACAGGGACTTATACCATATAAAATAAAAAATCATATAATTTAATAATGTCCTTTTTTAATTAATACTATGCTAAATGTAAATTAATCTGATATAACTTCATAATAATAAAAGCACATTTAAAAACAGCTTGTAGAAGTTTTACCATTTTTACAACAATTATTATTCGTCTCAATAATAATTAAAATAATCTTAATTTGTTTAAACTGAAATGGTCTCTACATTATCCCATCCCTACATGAATATTGGTATTTCGTCAGTATTTGAAGAGAAATCGATCTGTGTACCATAGGAGGCCTTTTCAGAAAGGGAAAAATTTTGCATCGTTGCAGATTGCAATGCATGGTAATACAAATACCCAAGGGTAAGTTATTTAGGATTAAATAAGCCTTTATAAACAGAGCACTGACCTATATTAGGTACAATTTTTATTTCAACCTTTTATAAAATTGTTTTTGTTACAGTAAATTTCTATTAATGATCATTTGTTGCTACTAATAAGTTTTCTCAATTAGATGTTAACAGAAAGTTAATCTGATACATATTACAATTATATTGTTCATACTATCATAAGACAATGCAACAATACCATATGAAGACCCTACAGCAGAGATGTCAACTTTTCTACTTTCCCTTAAACCTTTTGTTCAAGCAGTGATGTTAGAACGCCCGACTAAGTCAACTATACGAATTATTTATGAATTAATATAATGTTACTTTTTTAATATTAATATTGTAACCAATAAACATTTTTTTAAACCAATCGGTCGAGTTGAACAACATTAGTTGAGTAAGCGCAGTCGTAAAGACAGTTCACTCAATAAATATGCGTAATTTTTCTAGTATTTTCCATTAGTGGAGTGAACCTTGCTTAATAAACACATGTTATTAAGTAGAAGTTCAATCATAATAAAAATATATTATTAAGTAACGAAAATGTCAAGAAGATAAATTAAAATTGTGAACGAAAATATTGTTTAAGTGTTTTGTGTTAACCAAGGAATACACTTTTACCTAGATATCTGGACAAAAGAGATTGCTGTACATTAAATCTTGAAATGTCATAATTAAAGGAAGAAGTTGATGACACACCTTTTAAATTTATGAAAAAATCACCAAATTATTGAATTTACAGAGTGCATATTTTTTTTAACAAGAACAAACGTTGCGTATATGTGACTATGTAGGTGTACACATTTACTTTTTGAGTTTTATTAAGAGAACTTGAGGAAACATTTGCTTGGATACATTGGGGAAATCCCGCAACGTTTGGGGAAGCTCTTAGTATGCCAACAAATTATTTTCCAGTTAAAAATAAAATCTATACAACCTATCAAACATTACGATTTTCCTAAAAGTCAAAATAATTTTAACAGAAAACCGTTAAATGCAACATTTTACCAACAGCCAAATCCTTTTTATAAACCTCTCTTCGCTAGCATAGGTCAGTCACAACAAAGACAGTTCAATAGCAATGACAATCCGAGACATAAATTACCCCAAAAGAAACGATGTCAGTCAACTCCTTTCAGGATATCATTAACACACTAAACTAATCCCTAACTGTACCAAATATCAAAGTGAAGCATGGAAAATGAAGAGACAAATTACTGATACACTTTGAATTAATGTGACCAATACATGATGTTATTGACGAATTGTTAGGTAATAACAAATATTTTCAAGACTGCAGCAACCTGTGGGATAGCGGTGCAGATAATGACGCAAAATTTCAAACTAAAGAGAATAATATTTATGGTAAACAAACTTAAGAACGAATTTTTACTGATCGAAAATAACCTTATATTATATAGAGTGTTCAGATAGTCCTTTTAACCTCCTTTATTACTGTTGTTATTACAAATAAATAAATTAACACAACTTTGTATATACATTGTGTTGCATTACATATCTAAACCTTTACGGTTTTGGGTGCTTGAGAGGGGGTTAAAAATGTAAAATATAAAGGTAGGTCATGTAATACACCATCGAAAAGCTCATTAAAAGAGAAACAGAATTGGGCAAACTAGAGCTTAGTATCTTGCTTCGTTACAAAGTAATTGAAAATCAAAGTTCTAGAAAATGATATTGTTATCATAGCATCAAAGCAGGCTATTAATTTGTTAACATTAGGAATAAGTAGGTTGTATGTTATTTTCCAGAACTACATTATTGACATTATTGTATTAGTTCATTTTAACTACAGTAAATTTGAGCTAGTTTTTATCTGTTTAGTCCTGCATTTGAACTTATATTTGAAAGAATTTGCAGAATTGAAAAAATGTTTGGTGCAACATTGGATAGTACTAAAATCGTCAAAGAATAGACACAATATGTTTTCATAAGAATACCTTCACTCTATCGGAATACTTCGGTAGTGCAATAAATAATTCAAGAGTGGGGTATAAAAATAAGTTTTTCTGGTCTTGTTTTTGAAACTAAGGCTAACTATGATTTTGTTAACAATACCATTCAACCCCTTTTACCTACTTTAAGTGCTTTTCACCTGATAAAAGAGATAGGCTAATCATACATGTAGGGTAGGTTTTCTGGAATTCTAAAAAGTTATTTTTGGTGAACATAATAATTTTCTTGACGAAAATACTGTACATTTTGGCAATGCAATATAAATATTTCAAGGTGAATAAATTGTCAGTCAAAATGGACCTTCTTTTGAAACTAAAGTCATAACAACGATTTGGTTAAGAATATCATCCCAATCCTTTTTACCTGCGGTTTTTAAGGGTTTTCTACCTGCTTACAGGTAAATCACACTTTTAATATTGGTTAGGTTTAAAGTTAGAATTTATGTAAAATTATGGTTACAATTGTATAACATTATATTCTATTAAATTTGTCATAACTCCCTTTGACTTTGAGTAACTGCCGAGTGCCTCTTAATAATAAAATAGTATTATTTGAACGTAATCTGGTATAATGTAGTTAGTAAATTTATTGCACAGTTTCTCATTATTTTAAATTGTAATTAATAATTTCACCATTTCTTTGATCGATATCCGGGTTTATTATTCATATTTGGTCATTTATATTTAGGGACAGTTAAATCTGTTGCATTTAATATATGTCTAATATTATTTATTTTTTTAAAATTTTGAACATTTTTGTTTAATGTGACATTGTTTGAAATGGTATATCATTAGGCCTACCAATGTAAACAATTGCGTTTTCTGAAAATAAATCCATTAATCGAGGGTGAATAAAAATACAAAAACCAAAATCGTATAATTTTAGAGCCACTATCTTGAAACGGAACCAAGTAAGGCACATTTATTTCAAATTTTTAATTTTAAAACACTAAAAATTATGCATAACTTGATACAAAGTGAGGTAATTCATCAGTAACAAATAAGGTATAGTTATTCAACGATAAATCGAATTATTATTATCTTTGATTCATAACTAATTATGTTATTTATACTTTGATTCATTCAGATATTTTGAATACATACTAAATGATTGAATTTGAAAACAAATACTTAAGTTTGGATATAAATGTACTAAAAACTTACCTTCATTAGCAACGCGAAAATTTCTATGAAGGTAAACGGAATTTGGAAATTAATATCACAAATTCTTCACTAAGAAAAGTTTATTAAAACAGTTCAGACACTTATTTGTTAACTTTTAGCGTTA
>JAGFPH010002644.1:19127-31280 GCA_018207615.1 Philaenus spumarius | reverse complement strand
GGGGAATTAAAAAAAAAACACAGATCTGATTTTATATATTGTTCATTATTCTTTGCTCTAAATGTGATAAAAAGTCTCCACTGAAACATAGTTGGGTTTGGGGTGAGAGTGGTGGAAGGTGTAAAAACTACGTATTTTTTTGCAAATATATCGTCAACCTACACTTTAGAGCTTATTGTGTTCAATAACTTTTTAAAGTACGTTATATTCTCTAAAATAGTGCTTATATTTTTGGTGAGATCAATAGTTTTGGAGATATGGAGGGGTAAGTATGTTATTTCTGTAGGTATGGTTAAAGAAGCGTTTAAATTGTCAATTTATTGACGATTATCGTATAATTAACATTAGTGCATATGTTTTAATAAGATAGTTTAACAGTCATGTATTGGAGTGTTTTATGGGGCCGCAGCATGTATTGGAGTGTTTTATGGGGCCGCACTGGTGGTTTACGTATGATTGATTTAAGTTCCCAACCCTAGATCAAATTCAGTTTGGAAGAGCAGATCTCATTACCATTGGTCGTGAGGTACACTGGTGAGACTTCTTGTTTATATACGATTAGAGAAACAGGTATAATCATCGGTGGAGTAAGTTTGCCACTCTCGCAGGAGAGGTTTAAGAGGAAGAGGTGGGCAAAAGAGGGAGTAGAGGTATAGTCGTAAATTCTCCATTGTGAGATCGTTCTCAAGCTTTCGGAAATAGACCTTGAGGAACATCTGAGTGTGCTTTTCTAATGAATTTTTTTAAATTGAAGTCCTAAAATACTTAGGTTTTAGTTTTTAGCTGTCAGCTTGCGACGGCCGACTCCCACTGCTAGCTATATTTACCCTACTCACGCGGCATTCGCAAGAAATACCATACCGCAATCATTCGCCTCCTTATACCTATGGTCTTTCTTATTACCTTAATATGAACAAAAGTTACTTATATATATTCTTTTTTTGTAAATTATTTTAGCTTATGTTAATATACTTGAGACCTCTGCCCGGTGTCGTGCCATTTGGAGGAGAGTTTACTTTGACTACTTGTACGCAATGATTTTTCTTCTTTACGATTAATTATTTAAATTTTGGCTTTAAGTTATTTCATACACATATATTGTACTAAATTAAACATATAACAGATCAGGATATCTTTAGAGATTTGATTACACTAAAACAAACATAATTTTAAACAATGAACTGTAAATTATATTCTCTTCTTAAACACATTCATTTGAAATAAGTATGTATTTACAAAACTTGTTTAAATCTTTACATCTATCTATTATTGAGTATAACATGATTCTATACATTTATAATAAACAAAAATTAACCCTTTTAATAATGAATTATTATTTTAAAACATTTAAGACCATGAGAAAAATATTTCTTTGTCATTAGTTTGCATTTAATATAACTGCATTAAATTAACTTTATTTAATTATTTTGAAATAAATCATTTTGAAAAGGTGATCCTATTTAAAGTTTAAAGAATTTCCAGTACTTCGTCGGCTAAATGATTTTGGTACCTTGTTTCTGTTGTCTTCGGCTCCAGGATTTTAACTTGTTGATTGGCTCTGATGATTTCTGGTCCCAGGGTGGATGTTGACGGCTAACTTCATCTCTCGGTGTTTCTTCACTGTGACAGGTCATCGATTGCTGAAGGTAGAATAAGAAGGTATACTGGAATTTCTAGAAGTTCTTTGTTATTTTTCACTAAGTTTTGAAGAACTGTTTGGTTGCAACTTGATAATCACGCTAGTAGGTTAAAATACGGAGTGACTTATTTGAAATGTTTTAATTGGCGTCTCTATCATTGTTATACTAAAACTATTGCATGATTGTAGATTAATGTAAACTTTTAAATGTCACGCTAATGCGTTACTTGAACGACTTTATAAATTGATATGTTGTTTCATGTTAAGGGGATTTCCTACCGAAAAATTACCATTAAAAAAAAAATTATTTGTTTCTTCTTTTCCTGATTCTATAGTTTATAAGGTTTAAGAAAAACATAACATATGCCACAAAAGTTCTTTATATCAGTGTGAAAAATTTATTCAAAACAAGCACGCACCCACTTTTGGTCGAGTTGAACTTCTTTATGATTGTTATTTGGGCAAAAAGAAGTTTTATTTTGTTTTGAGTAATTACAAAGAAGGACAACAATGTTTATTATTAGGCTTCCATGCCTCCAATATGTAAGTAAAACATATGTTGACTAAAAATACTGGTTGTGCAAGTTATTCCCATCTATGGCTGCTAAAATAACTAATGGAATCTTTAAACGCGATTTTCCGCAACTTTTAAATATTGATATTTTTTACACAAAAGTTCTTATAACTTTTTAACTGCTAAAGCTATAGTGATGAAATTTGTATCACATCTTTAGTAGCTTATAGAGCAACTTTTTGGGTATTTTTATTCCTCTAGGACAAATACATGAGTATTAAAAAAAAATTGTAAATCACAAATTAGTTTTATATATACAGGCTGTCCCCGAACTCTCTAGACCCTTTTTGTGGATATGTTCCTGGGATCAAGACAAACATATTTCACAATATAAACATTGTGAAATGTTTATTTCACGTTATACGGGGCTTATTTTTTCGTCTGTCTGTCTGTTTTTTCACAAAATACTTCATATTTTTGGAAGTAGAAAGGATATTGAGCTCAAACTTTGTACACCTATTTTTTGAGTAACCTCTTATCACTGTACGAAAAATTAGAACATAATTTTAAATATTTTCAAAATGGTGGCTGTTTATAATTTTTAATATTAAATATCTCAAAAACCGCTAACTTTACAAAAAAATTACAAGAGACAAAAAAGTTTACTTTTTTAATAAAAAAACACAATAGTTGTTTTATTTTGTCTGTAACTCAAAGGGTAACAGAGATATTGATAAAAAAAGGAAAAATGTATTTCTTGGTAGTTGTCAAAAATACCCAGAATTACTCTAGAAACAAAATATTTTAAAGTTATTATGAGCTAAAATAATCAGGTATTTGCATTATGTTCCTAGCACTTTCTGAGCTGATTCTACTAGCAAAAATAATGAAAAAAGTTCATACATTCATAGGTCCGGAAATGTTTCGTTAGCGAGTTACAGCTGGCGAAAGATTTCACCCATGTTTCAGATTATTCACGGAACGAATCGCTATTGAAATATGTAGGACATTAATTAAAGTGTGAAATTTAATTTAATTTACGTAAAATGAGCATATAAATTTAATAAAATAGGTACCAGTTCTGTAACTGCAGTAATTGTTGCGATATTTGACCCAAAACGCAAAATTCTGTACGAATTGAAACCGAATTTTGCGTTTTGGGTCAAATATTGCAACAATTACTGCAGTTACAGTACTATGTCCTATTTAAAAAAAAATTTATATCTGCTCATTTACGTAAATTAAATTAAATTTTACACCCTAATTAACGTCCTACACATTTCAATATGGATTCGTTTCTGTGAGTAATCTGAAACACGGGTAAGAACTCTCTAACGAAGCATTTCCGAATCTATGAATATATGAACTTTTTTCATTATTTTTTGCTAGTAGAATCAGCTCAGAAAGTGCTCGGAACATAATGCAAATATCTGTTTATTTTAGCTCATAATAACTTTAAAATATTTTGTTTTTAGAGTAATTCTGGGTATTGTTGACAACTACCAAGAAATACATTTTTCCTTTTTTTTTTGTCAATATCTCTGTTGTTCTTTGAGCTACAGACAAAATAAAAAACAATTGTGTTTGTCTTTAAAAAAGTAAACTTTTTTGTCTCTTATAATTTTTTTATAAAGTTAGCGGTTTTTGAGATATTTGACATTAAAAATTATAAACATTTTGAAAATATTTAAAATAATGTTCTAATTTTTCGTACAGTGATAACAGGTTACGCAACAAATAATTGTACAAAGTTTGAGCTCAATATTTTTTCTACTTCCAAAAATATTAAGTATTTTGTAAAAAACACAAAAAGGGGTCCAGAGAGTTCGGGGACACTCTGTATATATTTTTTGGGAAGGTCGTAGCTATTTAACTTTTAATGGTAAGAATATGACTACGTATACCCAAAAAGTTAGTGCTTTTTATATACTTTAAAACATGATATCAAACGGCCAAATTGGTTCAGTAATAAACAAGTTTTAAGGGATTTAAAAAAAACATATTTTTTGCCTAAAAGAAACTACAGAAACTCAAAAATGTATGTAAAATGTATTTTTTTGTCAATTCCTATAAGTGTAAAAAATTTTTTAGGTTCTAATGAATGTAAAAAAATGGTTCATAATTAAAAAAGGCATATTATAGAAAACCCCTATTTTTAGTAGGGAATCCTCTTAAGCGACGTGCGTTCAGCTCGCTGATTTCTACTGAAGTACCCTCCCTACCTTTGTCTATCAGATTGCTAGTGCAACAGCCATGTCAGCTCTACCAATTTTAGTCTAATATTGTCCTGCTGTTTTTAAATCATTGTAACTCTAATTTTCTTAGTAGAATTTTAAAATTATTTTTACAATATTAATTATTGATGCATTTCCTTTCAATTAGCACTTTTATTTTTTGTAATTAGCCAAATTTGATATTTCCCATTGTTCTCAATTTAGTCTTTTTTGAATTTGTTCAGTTGTTCAAGACCACGTTGTCTCCCCTTCTCTCTGTATTCAACTTTATGCAGGCCATCCTGTGATTTGAAGTGTAAAACTTTATCTAGTACAATTCATGACTGATTTTGTTGGTTTTCTTTATCTTGGGTTTGCCTGGAAGGATTTTTATTCTGGAAACGTATTTGGATAAATAATGGTCCCTGTACTCATGTAAAACTCGAGTGGTCATTATACGTGGTTTTTTTTAACGTTACACGCCTTTGAAGTTTTCTAGTGTTTTACGTTCCCGAATGTTTGTTTATTTAATTGACCCGCACTTTTTTCATGATATTGTTTTTCCATAAGTTGCACAATGAATTTTACTATTGTTCGATTCAAGGTTTATCAATTTTTGTCAGAGTTACTGTTGTTTTTACTATCCTCGTTTTACTAAAATTGGTTTTTTCCTTTAAAAGATAATTATTTAATTTTTATAATAGTTCTCACAAGGTCTTATTACAGTATAATATATAGTTTTATAATTGCGAAAATTTACTTTATTACATTTGTTCAAATTGTATTATTTATTTAAATTATTTAATTTATTATAAATAAAAGACTATAAATTCAAATTTACTCAAATTTTGTGAAGTTATTCGTTTATTTATTCACTTGAGCGTACTCGTGTAAACTTCGAGTCCGTCTCAAGATGTTTAATTTGTAAGTTCTACCAAATCTAAAAATAAGGACTCTAGTCAAAGCTCCTTACATTTCAAATAAATTATCAAAGTAGCTTCAGGTTCCAAACTTGTAGATTCGTCAATTACGATTGAAATTTTTCAAAAAATGTCTAAAGCCAGTGGAATTATTATTATTTGTATTCCTTCTGAAACGTGACTTATATTTTTTTTGCCGCTAAATCTGGAATGCAATCCAATACATATATGCACGCCATTTAGGTTTCACATAAAATGATCCGAAATGGCTTAACATTTTTCGTTAGGCAGTATGCTGGCCTAAAGATTTTAGTAGTCTATTTCAGGTGAGATGAGTTGATGTTGTTACAAACGTTTTCCATCGATTCTGATTTCCCCTTTGCAGTTAAGGTGATTTGCCGATTGTTTGAATACAAATATTTTTCACAAAGAAGTAAGCTGGTCAGATAGTTCCTCTGTAAGTAACAGCAAAAGAATAACGCACCATTCTTTTGAAATCGCTATGCCCTTGTTCCTAAAGCACTGTGATGGGAAACTTTCATGCATATTTCACCCACATTTCCCTAATCCATATAGAGAGCCAATTTGTTGGGACTGTATTACTGTCCGGTTCAACGTTTAATTCAATATTGTTGTCAGCATACATAGATGACAATTTGATTTTTCTTACATTAGGCTCTACATTTGTGGCATAATCTTACATAAAACATTGCTTAATTAACTATTATGTCATAGTTGACCTATAATTTAACTAACCATTTCCTAAATCGTAACACATCCACAGATAAGTTGGTGTCAGTATTCAGTTTTGAGGTAGGCCTACGTGGTTCACTTTCTAAAGGTACCGAAACATTAAAGTCTGGTTTCGAGGTGAAGGTCTTACTGTTATGTTGATTAAAAAAGGACATTAATATTTGACTCTCTATGATTTTTGAAGGTTTTTGGAGGGGGTAATAAGTTTAAAATGAAGATCATGTGATACACCTTTGTAAAGCTTATCGAATGAGAGAAAAAAATGGCTCAAACTAGAGCTTAGTATCTTTGCTTCGTTTCAAAGTAATGGTATCAATGTTCTGGAAAATTATATTTTTATTATAACATCACAGCAGGTTATTAATTTGTTATTATTAGGAATAAGATGGTTGTTGTGGTTTAATGTAATCCATTTTATAATAAGAGACTAAATAAATATGGTAAGGTACCACTAAATTATCTGAGTTTCTAGGTGTACTTTAAACACGTTGGAAAAATTATGTTCATGTAAATGAACCGGGAATACAATCCTTGACCTTTGTTCTCAATTTTCTTTATTGTAAGCGAAATTGATAAGCACTATTTTTCATGTACTGATAGAATAGCAATACCTCCCTCGTTTTGTTTCTGATATATTTTGTTTTGACGGCACTTATTTCTGACTATTTACATAAGTGTCAAACATTTGCTATACTGTAGCAGTTTTATACAAAATATCTTTTTAATGTAACTAAAATGATATCCTGTCATGGTAAGATTTTTTGATTTTATTTGATTTTTTTTTATCTAGTTAGGAAAACAATAACGAAATAACATTTTCTAAACAAATTTGTACCGTCAACAACCTACTTATTTCTAACAT
Source organism: Philaenus spumarius (assembly GCA_018207615.1). Classification (NCBI taxonomy): domain Eukaryota; kingdom Metazoa; phylum Arthropoda; class Insecta; order Hemiptera; family Aphrophoridae; genus Philaenus; species Philaenus spumarius. Next base: position 24,379 of record JAGFPH010002644.1, on the reverse strand, counting down.
AAACAAATTAATAACCTTCTTTGATCTTACATTAAAAATATAATTTTCCAGATCTTTGATTCACCATTATATTAAAATAAAGCCAGATTTTGAGCTCTAGATTGCACCATTCTGTTTGTCTTTGATTAAGCTTTACAATCGTGTATTACATGTTCTACCTTTAAATTTGATATTGTTAACCAAACCTTCAAAATTCATAAATTATCAGATATTTAAATACCATTTGTACTGTTATTTAACACAAGATAGATACAAACTTTTGTTAAAATATTTTCAGTAACAAAAATAACCAAGGGGTTAAAGGGACTTTATGAACACTCTGTATATAGATATGTGTCAGTAATTTGATTCTTTAATACATGATTTAATATATATTATCTTTAGGTTAGTATTGGTTTGGGTATAGGTACGATAATATTATTTAGATATACATAGTAAACGTAATAATTTAAAGTTTTAATATTATTTACCATGTTATCTTTGAGATCATGATTACACCAGCATGTTTGTTTACCAATCATAAAATATATGTAAAGAGGAATGAAAGGGACTGACAAGAGTCGTCTCTAGTTATTCAATAATTAGAAGAACATACTATTCATAATACATCTATTTTACTAGGCAAAGATTTCAATGAAGTATGCAACTTTGTTTGACGAAAAGTAATCGCTCACTAGATAAAAGTAATATGATACGACCACTAAGTATTATAAATGCGGTACTTTAGTGGGAACAGTTCATGTGTGATGTATGTAAAGCTGGGACAAGCTACTTATCATGGAGGTTGTTGTGTCCTCTCTTATTTATGTACATAATACATAAAGGCGTTTACCATAACGTACACACGATATCAGCCTCAGCGAGTTATGGGAGAGGGTAGTGTTTATAATTGTTTAAAGGTAAGTAGAGACCGAGCAACTAAATGTTGAAGTATGTTGGCAACATATTTGTTGGATATATCAACTGGATTTGTATCTGGATAAATGTCAGTGTTGAGCGTCTAACCCAAACACAATCCATATCATGTTTGCTACAAAAGTTAATAAGTCGTACATACATTATAACTAAGTGTTAAATAACCTCTGATTTGATTTTTAAACCTCAGAATAAGTTGAAGTTCACTGAGGCACGTCTACACGTGGGACGTAAAAAGATCTGAATAGTAAAAAAAATTTTTTAGAGACGTCGGCTTTAAACCTTCATGGAAAATCTAATTAGAGTTTGCGACTCTGGCAGGTGACGGCACTTTCCTTCCCTAAGTTTCTTCGAATTTCTTATTTACTTTTTAAACTGCTTTTAATATCAAACGAAATTCCCTTCCACATTTTCGCAGTTTGTATTTCATTTCTATATAATTTTCTGTCATAGCTTAAGTATGAACCAAAATGTGCTAAAAAGGTAAAATGTATGAAATAAAAAATGCTTTATCTGCTTTTAAATTGAATAAAACATAAAATAATATTTTGAAGAAGGGTGTACAATGCTTGGAAAACATATGTAAATACATAATATGAAGCTAGTCCCTAGTACTAAAAATTACAACTACTTACTTACTAAAAATAATAAAATGCACAAATAATATCTTCTGTAACCTACATGATGAAATTTTATTGGTTGGATCTGCGAAACTGGTTGACTACACCGAGCGATGTTGTCCATTTGAAATGGAAAACAGGTAAACACGCAAAAGTGAAGACATTTCTTTAATTCCATGCTGGTCGATGTATCTTCTCAAATTGTAGCTTGTTGATGGACTACAATATCAATACTAAACAAGTTGATAATAAAATCACAAGTCCCAGTATTAAGGGCAGAAAGGAATGTAGATGGACATCAATGTATGTAAACATATAATAAATATAGTCCTTAAAACAGTTCTGGAGGCATTATAGGATAATTGAATAAATCAACAAATACGGTTTTCTATATTTTTGTAGCTATAGCTGTAAAACGAATGCTGTCATTTGCAAATGAAACTACCAAATTAGCTTTAGATGATTCCAGCACTAATCCCACTCTATGGTTTATAAAGTACTGTAAGTTTCAAATAATTTTTAACCAAATTTTGTATGAGTGTAGCGTGACTGTGTAAGAGTTATGTTGAAACTACGGTCATGCTAGACGAAACGTAAAACCACCAGAATAATATAAACAGTGTGCCTTAAAAATATGTCAATGTCTTTAGGTTTCGAGAATATAAGTTTGTATTGTATTATAAATAATAATTATATAAACTGGTTGCCATGATAACAGATACCTAATCTTGCTATTTGTGCCTCAACGACTCCGACCCAGCTAATAGCATGTTGCATGGGGTTTATAATTGCTTTTATTAGGGTCGTCCTATTTGGCAAAATGCCGAGTTGGCTTCAAACCAACAACGCAAAATACAGTAAGGTCTAACTTAGACCTAGAATGGTGTGATCAGAACCCTTAGGGAACGTCATTAACTTCAAATATTGTAGCAAAACACATTTAACATAAGATATTAATATTGTTACGAAAGTTTCAAACAACCCATTTCAATCATCCTTTATTATAAATTAAGTTTTACGTAAACATAGTGCAACTACAAGACATAATGCTTGGCAAAGTTATAAAATTAAAAACCAAACGTCAACAATATGTCCATAAGCAAAAACAAAATGAACTGAAGAAGTGTTGATTGCATGGGAATTCTTTCTGTAGTCAGAAATATATTTTAATATAGTGAGGCTGATAATCATAATTTTAAATTAAATCTCGTTAACACGATATGGATTCCGTATTGAGTATTTGACAATGACTTTTAGTTTGCTTTAGGGAAAAATTTAATTATATTAAAAGCTAATTATAATTAATTACTTCTACACAAACTATACAAACTTCAAGCAGAAGCTAAAATGTTGTCAGTAAACTTCACTGGCTGAGTACTTAACAGCCATAATTTTAACCTACAACTTGTAGGTTTCTATTAAGGCAACGTTTAAACAATATATAAATAACAACAGAAAACAGTTTTTCATAACTAACGTTTAATATTCAATCGCGATTCGATGACCAAGTCATCATTATCATCTTCAGCGATTGTTGCAAATTATAAACCTAAAACTCGCAGGTTTGCCTTGTTCAAAGTTTAGGTTTATTGAAACCTAATTTTAATTAACTACTTGTACACTATACAAGTTTTCTACAATATATTGTAAGTAAACTGCACTGGCTGAGTTCGGAGCAGACATAACTTACGCAAGGACTTGGAAGGTTGCTATTAGGGGAAGTTTTTCAATTTGAAGTTTACAATGGAAAAGTACTTTATGTGCTTTACAACATCTCTAGATAACGACTGAAGTTGTGGCCAAGTATTCTATGATATAAATTCTGATGCCTATTATTTTATTGTAACTATTCCGTACAGCGAAAATTGCACAACTAAATAACAAAATTAGATGTATAAGGACTGACTCCTGGTATATGTTCATGGTGAACCTAAACCACTCATAGTAATAGTATAGACATTGGGATGCTCTTTTTTACCACTAAACTTATAAAGAGCTGCACATTAGCTGGTCACTCTGAAAGACTTCTAATAAAGGAAGACAATCCTTTTCATATTACTTTCATTTTAAATTAAATCAAATATAAATATGTTTATTACGTTAACTTGACGTTACACCCACTTATTTTAAAAACAAAATCCTTCACGATTAATAAATTTGTTTTATCCAACTACCCTCCACTCAACTAACATTATCAACGTCATATTCATAAATAATTGTCTTAATTATTTTAATCATACTTAGCATAAGTAGTTTGTACATACTTGTGATTTATTGTTTGTACAAAGGATAGTGGTAACATTCGCTATCAATTATTGATAATAACTAGTAAGCCCCCGTGAAAAATCACAGGCTGCTTAATTAGATACACATCAGAAATACATAATTTAAAAATCAACATAAGGCCAACATTAAACAACATTAAAAAACTTATCTAGGCCTACATAACTTTGCTGACGGAGATTTTTAACTTGGTAAATGTGTACAATAGTAAGCATTTTGAAACTGTAGGCCTACTTGTTACACAGTTATATTTACATACTTTATTATATTTAAAGAAAGATAAAAATACTATCTTTCAATTGCATTTTATTTCATATATAGGTCAATTAATTTAAAAGTTATTATTATTATAGTAAAGGAATTAATAATCGAATAGCTAAGTCTACACGTATGCGATTTTACGTTCGCTTGACGCATGCGCCATAGTTTGCTGTGAAAAATAAGTGACAAGTTGTACATAAATAATTCGACCACGCAGCTGGACCGCTGACGTGAGTTGAGCAAATTTCCAAAATTAAGTTTATTATGCCTATGTTTTAGGGTTTCAACCAACAATTTGGGAAATAGGTCTACTCACGAAGGCATTGAACAGCTGTCTGTGTGTACGCAATATATTAGTAGAATTTGTTTGCGACACTTGGCTTCGAACCGGGTACTTTTATGGTATTTTACGTTTCGGTCGATTTTGGGGAACCAAGCGAGCTATAAGGTCGTGTAAAAAAGCAAAATGTGCAAAATAACATCCTAAATTTATATTTTTAGAAAAAACAGTAAAAAAATTTCATTCTTGTAGTAAAAATCTAAGAAAATAGTCACTTCCGGTCAAAAAACGTACTTCCGGTTGTTGGATTTTTTTGGTTAACGAACTTGTCCGAGCTACGTAGACAACCTACACGTTGGAACGGCCAATCGACCGATCCAATTGGGGTTAATTAATTACATTAATTAAAATCAATTCAAAGTCAATATAACAAAAGGTTAAAGCTAAAGGGTGTCAAAAAAGGTTGTTTCCAATGTGAAAATAGTATTTATTAATGATTTTGAAGAATTAACTAAAATTGTGGTAGTTGAATAAGTGCAGACTATGACGTATGCATTAGCGACAAAATCGAGCCAAAACCTTGCAGGATCTGACAGGAATAGACTTGTCCAGTCTTGTCTAAATTTGGTAGGAATGAGTTAACATAGAAAGATAGGGGTTTGTAATTTTGTTAAAAAAAAGTTGTTATTATTAGATTTATGTTGAAAGGATAGTTAAATAAGCAAGGAGAAATAAAAATAATTTTGTTATGATAATTTGTTAAAAAGTTATAGACAAAAATGTAAGCGTAAACAAATTGAATTTGCAGAATTTGAATAAAATCCAAAAACAAAGTAAAGTCATTTGTAGAGTTAAAAAGGGTTAAGAAAATAAAGTAATAAAAAATATAAAGT
>JAGFPH010002644.1:0-19027 GCA_018207615.1 Philaenus spumarius | reverse complement strand
TAATAAATGAGAACATTAATTTATTAAGTTAAATTCATTACATTAAGTGTGCTTTTTACATAACCATCCTAAAATAATTTCTACACACATATCAATAAATTTGTTTATGTGACTCGTGGCTCGTCAAACATCAAATCGACAACATATTTCTTGTCTCGTACGGTGAAGTATGTCCCCACAATTGTAAGATAATTTTTTAGTAAACGAGTACGATCCCAAAAAAAAAATATAATCCAATTTTCGCATTTTTATCTCAAATAGTTTTTGTTCTACGATGATTATATATTAGTCAGTCAGAACTTATTTTTTATAGGTCTATATAAACAGATGTATTATTATATATCACTCCTTCTGATTCAACTATAGGAGTACAAGTTATGAAAGTTATGTTAACCTTATTGTATAATTATAAATTAAGACCACGCACTTCTTATGAAGCGGTATAATTATGTTGCTTATGTTAATCTATATCTATACTAATATTATAAAGAGGTAAAGTTTGTTTGTTTGTATGTATGGGGTAATCTCTGGAACTACTGAACCGATTGAAAAAATAGTCTTACTAATAAAAATCTACACTATCCCGGAGTAACATAGCCTATAATTCATTTGGATAAAAACATTTTTTATTTAAATATTTGTAAATTTAGTCGGAAAAATCTTAGGTTAGGCCTAGGACTGATGACCAACACATGTATTTACATTTATTACCATAGCAACCAAATGAATAAAAAAACGTTTTTTTTAAATAAATTATAACCTGTGTATGTTACTTAGGGATAGTGTATCTTTTTAATAGGAAAACAATTTTTGCAATCGGTTCAGTAGTTCCAGAGATTACGCCCTACATACAAACAAACAAAAAGATAATCTATAGAATATAGATAACACAACTATTTGCTCCAATATTTCCATTAACATCTTTATTAAAATTTTGAAGCAATTTTTTTTTTATTTTTAGGTTATGTTTTTATTAAAGTGTAGACCTGAACCTTGCTGGTTCTTTTATCCTCTAATAAAACTGCTGTTATAAAATATACGAAATAGTTATTAGTATATATAGTTTATATTATATATTCTATTTGTTTATATATATATAATGTATTAAAATTGTATAAGTTAGAAGCAATTATATTTCGTCCTATTTTATTGAAAAACTAATGTATCAAATTGATTTAACGATGAATAAATACATACTGAATTTAAATGCATAAACGTAATTATTAAATTAAATTCCTATTATTAAATTCGATATTTATTATTTATTTTTAATTAGGATGTAACATAAAGGCTTCTTATTTTATAATTCCTTAACCCAAGCTTTTATTGGTTTGTGTTCAGTCTAGGCCTAACTTCAAATATTATTTTCTACCAAGCTAGACATCCGAATTACCACGTTATATAGAATTTTAAGGCTGGGTTGCATCAACCGGGATCAAATACCTGGATCAGTAAATCCTGGATCAAGCTGATCCCGGATTAAATTTTTCGTTGCGTTGCATCAACTATTCCGACCAGACTTTGATCTAGGATTAACTGATCTAGGTATTTGATCGGATGGAGCTAATATATTTTGGTTGTGTAGTAGTTTTTGAACAGCTGACTGTTATTTCGCGTACAGTTTGAAATGGCGAAACGATCGTCTAACTTTACTAAACGTGAAAAGTTCTTATTAGAACTATTAACGAATGAGCACACTAAAAAAATAGTAGAATCGAAGGAGACGGATAAGTATTGTCTTAGAGACAAAAATAAAGAGTGGGAAAAGGTCAAATGCGATTTTAATTGCGAGTTTCCACTCTCAGCTCCAAGGACTGTGGGGCAAATTAAATTGCTCTATAAAAATTTAAAATCACGAGCAAGAAAAAAAATAGCAGATGCTAAGGTAAGTAGCTTTCATTATTATTTAGGCCTAATTAATAATATTTACCACCTTTAAATTTTAATGGGATATGGTTGTTTTTATTGTAGGCTATAGGCCTAGCAGAAATTTAATAACGTAACCCCTAAAGTGTAACATAGCCTTTATTTATAAACAGATTGCAGGCCTATTCATTATGCATATGATAGTCTAATTAATCGTTGAAAATAACGACTAGCCCTTTAATGCGATCATCGTTTTAATATTGGATATGTAGTTGTAAAAAGCTCCAAAACGCCTTTTTATTTTGTTGTTAGTTGTCGAGCCGGAAAACTTAGTTTTGTGTAGATTTTATGAATGCTATAACTAACTATTTGTAATTGTAATTACTGTATTGTTGGACTAGTGGCTACAAAATCTAATCATTATTGCCACAGTCTTAAAAATGTGTAGGCCTAGACATAACTTGCAAAAGTTTTATTATTAAAAACTATAAATCTAATGTTTACAATAATGAAGTAGGCCCTAAGCCCTATTACAGTACAGATTTGTGTTAAGCAAAACCTAGGCCTACACTACACATAAGTAACTCTTTCAATACATAGACAAAGTAATAATACTTAAATAGATTAACAACTAAAACTGCATCTAACGTTAAAATTTTTGTATCTCTAAAAATTTAGCCTAATTAAGCTTCAATATTTTATTATTAATAGCCTACACATTGCAGGAGACATGATTTGACTTTAGTTTGTCTGTTTAGGCCTATATCACTATTTTTTTGTCCATTTAAATAAAATTGTAATTAAGTCCTCTTTATTGTGTTCAAATGAAGCAATAGGCCTAATGATACAATTATTATATTCAAAAAATTCTGGAGTGAAATCAATGATATTAAATTAGAATTGGTAACAATTAATTACTGATTTAGCTTAATCTGAGAAGACAAGCAAATCGTGTTGCTAGATAAATTAATCAATAATATTATTTTAAATTGAATTTGTGTTGAACCTTCAGAGTATACAATTAAAATATGAAGGTCTATGATATAAAATTATAAATAAATTGAATTATAATATCTTACTTTTAAGGAGGTTTGAGTATTGAAAAATGTTCTAACCTGTCCTAGAATGTTGTAAACTCAAAGTAGCTCTCATATAGCCTACTGAAAGACAGAATTATTGTTATATAGCTTTATGTAGGCTATATTATTTTTGGTAAAAATTTTCGGACGTTTAGGCGATTTCTTTCATTCTATAATATCAAAAATCATAATAAAAGGTTTTCAAGTTTACAGTTCAATTCTATGTTTTATTCTCTACAATTTGGTAATAGTAAAAATTAATTTTGAGGTAAAAATGTATAGGCCTACTCATTTTATTGTCGCAGGAACATAAAAACATGTGTTTTTTTGAAAAAAGTTTTGAAATTGATATTTATTTTTATGCACTTCTATTTAGAACTAATTTACAAAACTTTTTTATATTTTGACAAAAATTACAAAATATGTTACCGGTATCTGCTTTTTATATAGGAATAAAGTTAAATATTTGTCTTCCATTATTGTAATAATAAATACAAAAGTCTATTTTCTAATGGTAAAAGTTTATTTTCAGACTGAATTGCAAAAAACTGGAGGTGGGCAGTTGCACATAGATGTGTCGGAATCAGAGTATAAATTAATTTCTGGGCTTAAGGAGCAATTCCAGCCCTTAAATTCAATTTATGACGACGATGTTGGACACCACGATGCCATGAATAATTTTATTGAAGGTAATGTCTGCAGTAATTCAAACGTAACAAATTTGCAATGATGACATTAAAACATTTATATAGGCCTAATACATTGATAATGTTGGTCTACGATGACACTTTTCATATATACGTTGTGACACAAACAAAAAAAAACTTTTACTTTTGCACTTTAATAATTGAATGTACATGAATATGATTGTGTTACATTTTGTTTGTTTTTACAGTTCCATTTTCCACAACTGAGGAAGTTGAAATTGTAACTGAATGTGGTGAACTTGGACATGAAGATTTTCTTGATGCGGAACCTCCAAATTTATATTTGCCACCAAATAGGCCTACATCTCCTCAACCAACTACATCTCACTCCACAGCCTCAATTTCACCTCCACAAATAGGCCTGCAACAAAATTGTTCAATAAACGCTAACGACCTTTATAAAAGGAAATTGGAAATGTTAGAAGAAGAACACGCATTAAAGATGAAAATTTTAAAAAAAGAATTGGAAATAAAGGAAGCAAATTTAAAAAAAATTAATGAAGAAAGGGATTTCATGAAAAAGAGATTTGAAAGAGATTTGTAAAATTTAGTTAAAATTGTTATTTATTTATAGATGTTTTTTTTAAAGTTTTTAAACCCTTTTAGGCTGTATATATTTTTGATAACTTAAATTTTAATGATAAATTTGTTGACAGGTTTATTAAAAATTTGGCTTGAAGAATGGAGGTTAGGGTTTAGTGGGTAAACCGGATGAACCGGGAGTCCCACACACCAGGAAATACGTATTCCCTGATGGTGCATAATGCATTCCCCCCTCCATCGGAAATAAAAAAAAAAAAAAAAAAATGTGAAAATTAAAAACGTAGACTCTACTTACTGAAAAACATTTTGAATTACCGATCTTTGTACAGATCGTGAAATTTGGGACTGTCTTCCTTCGAAAATAACGGGTGGCTGTTCATATCTTTGCAATATACCATCTTCATGTGGTTCTGGTGGTGCAATGTCCCCTGATTTGCAGCAAATGTTGTGGAGAACTGATGTTGCAACAATGACAGCAAGCGTTGTTTCTAATTTAAGACGAATTGCTTGTCCAATACAGGGGAATCGCTTCTTCCAAACACCAAAGCATCTTTCAATTGAATTTCTTGCTTTTATGTGTGAAATATTGTAAGCTCGTTCTGCAGGTGTAACTGGGTTAGACAATGGTGTAAGAAGATATTTTGTACATTCATATCCCGCATCTCCCAATAAATAGCCATCAAACTCATTATTTTCTAATCTTCCCCTAATAGCTGATTGGTTGTAAATTGAGCTGTCATGGCTAGAACCATGCCAACGAGCCACAATATTCATGAATCTCAATTGTGAATCACAAATGCATTGCACATTGATTGAAAAGTAGCCCTTACGATTTCTGAACAGTTCAGAATTTAGACCCGGAGGTCTAATGATAGGTACGTGGCTGCAGTCAATGGCACCAATAACGCCGGGAAATTTCGAATAATTGAAAAATTCTTTTTTCACTTGTTTCACTTCCTGTGCGTTTTGTGGCATTTTCACAAATTCCGATTTTAAAGAAGCAATCGCATGGGTAACGTTTCGTATTATTCTGCACACTGTTGACTTGTGTACCCATGCTATGTCGGACAATGTCATTTGAAAACTTCCAGTGGCGTAATACCTCAGGGTAATCAATAGTCGATTTATGGGTGATATGGGGCTATTTCTGTTGTCCGTCCCAAGTGTAATTTTGGATTCAATTTTGCCGAACAAAGTTAAAACAACTGCCCTCGATAACCGATATCTATGTCGGAATTTCGTATCTTCAAATTCGGAAAATAAATCTCGCCTAACTCGAATTAATCGATGAATTTTCTTTTTTGGAGCCTTATTTTCATCAGTTTCTATTTCATCAACCCATTGAGTAAAATTTACAAGAGACTCTATATCAGACATAATTTTACAAACACAATTTAAAACAATTAATTTAGAAATCAACCAACCAATCTTTCAGCACAATAAATAGATACCTATAATTAGGCCTATATTATAATTATTATACAAATATTGGTATAATATCTATTTAAAATATAATTTTCGTTTTTAAACTTATTCTCAAGTAACCACTCTAACACACAATTAATTAATACACTTCAACTAACCTAAAAAATTAATGATTTGATACTGGCAAAACGAGGTATCAGAAATGAACCCAGATTAAATAGCTTTGATCCTGGATCAAATACTTGATCTTGGTTGATGCAACAGAAATCGATGAAAATTAGCGGTTTAATCTAGGAAAATCATGATCCAGGATCAATTATTTGATCCAGGTATGGTGCAATAGAAACACCCGATCAAAGTAGTTGATCCTGGATCAAATACAACTTTGATCCTAGATCAAAACTGATCCTGGTTGGTGCAACTCAGCCTAAGTAATTTTAATAAAATTTGAACCACACATAGAAAACATATGTTTAATAATAATATAAAAAAATCAGATTGTTACAACAAATTTTAATACCTTTACTGATTAGGCCTATAAATATTACTTTCCAATATCTTTATTCGGTGAAAAATTGTTCACGTCTTCAGTACAAATTTAATACCGTAACTTTAAAAATATTTAAACAATTTTAATAAAATTTGAACCACATATAGAAAACATAACTATAATAACAATTTTAAAAAATCAGATTGTTGCAACAAATTTTAATACTTTTACTAACTAGGCCTATAAAATATTACTATTTCAAATTCGACAAATGGTGAAAATATTTTTGTATTTTTTATTATTTAACATTTATTTTAATTTTGTATTGATAACATTGATTATGCTCAGCAAAGCACCGTCCAAATTGGAGGAATGAATAAGACTTGCTCTAAGTGTGCTGCTACACATTTTTTTGAAAAATATACGTAGATACAATAGCCTATTCCAAATGACTTCGTTCGGCGCTAAAGAAATTCGGGAAAGAAACTTTATGCCTACTTTTAAGGTTGAGGGCCAAATTTACCATCTTATTGGTAGCCTTTTGCCACCTTCAGGCCAAAGTCCGCAATTTTTGCAAGTTTACTTCATCTCCGATGCAGATCAACTATCATTGCGATCAAACAATGCCCCTACCTTACAGATGAATTTGATACATGAGTTACAGACCACATTAAAGAGGCATAATGTATACATTCGCAGTTTCATATACAATCTACAACATAACTCATCGGAAAATTTAAAATTAATTATACATGCTGATCGCACATTACAAAACCAACAACAAGGAAGGTACAATGCGCCAACAGTTAATGAGGTTGCCATTTTATTAGTAGATGAAGACAAAGGACCCAGGGATATAGTACTGCATAGTACAGATGGAGAGCTAAAGAGAGTTTCTGAATTGCATCGAGCTTACGATCCATTACAATACCCTTTGATGTTTGTAACAGGAGAAGATGGTTATTATCTAACTATCCCTCAACAAGATTCAGCAAGAAATAAAATGGTTTCATGTATGCAATTTTATTCATACAGATTAATGATCAGAGCAAACAGTTTTAATGCTTTACATTACTACAGAAATTTGTTCAGTCAGTATTGTGTTGACATGATGGCTAAAATGATATCGGAAAGATTAAATTACATATGTCAAAACCAACGAAAATTGAGAGCTGAAGATTACATTCATTTAAGAGATGCTTTGAATCAAGATGCTAATGTAAATTCTGCAAATATTGGACAACATGTCGTATTGCCTTCTTCTTTCACCGGTTCTCCAAGATGAACACAGGATGCTATGACTTATGTTCGCAATTATGGGAGACCAGACTTATTTATCACTTTCACATGTAACCCCGAGTGGACAGAAATCAAACAGGAACTATTTCCTGGCCAGCAATCTTTTGACCGACATGACATTATAGCTAGGGTTTTTCATTTAAAAATGAAAAAAATTATTAAATTGATTACAAAAGATGACATTTTTGGAAAAGTGAAATGTCATATGCTCAGCGTTGAATGGCAAAAGCCCGGATTGCCGCATTGCCATATGTTGTTTTGGCTGGAAAGAAAAATACAACCTGATGAAATTGATCACGTTATAGTTGCTGAACTACCCAACAAATACGAAGATCCAGTATTGTTTGACATTGTTACCAAAAATATGATACATGGACCATGTGGAGAAAATAATCTAACATCACCGTGTATGAAAAACGGTATATGTTCCAAGAAATATCCACGGCGTTTTCTAAGTGATACCCAGACAGGTGAGGACGGTTATCCTGTTTATCGTCGTCGATACATTAATAATGGCGGTCAAATCGCCAACTTAAATATTCGAGGAAAAACAATTACCATAGACAATAAATGGGTCGTTCCATATTCCCCATCATTGTTACGATCTTTTAACGCCCATATTAACGTGGAATATTGTCATTCCGTGCAAGCCATCAAGTATATTTGTAAAAATATATAAATAAAGGATCGGATCAAGCAACGTTTAGTATCGGAAACACTCATAATGAGGTTGAAAATTATTTGAACGGCCGGTACATCAGTACTTCGGAGGCTGTATGGAGATTGTTAGAATTTCCCATTCACGATAGGTACCCTGCCGTTGTACATTTAGCCGTACACTTAGAAAATGGGCAAAGAGTATACTTTTCACCGGAAAATGTGCTACATTTAGTTGAAAATCCACCAAAAACAACTCTGAAGGCGTTTTTTGACCTGTGCAATTCTGATCAATTCGCAAAAACATTGCTTTACTACGAAGTTCCACAATATTATACATGGGCTAACAATACTTTTTCACGAAGAAAGCGAGGTCAAGATGTCAACGAACATCCAGGAATAAAAAAAGATACTGCTTTAGGAAGAGTGTACAGTATTCATCCTTCTCAGTCAGAATGTTTTTATCTCAGAATATTGCTTCATCACGTACGTGGTTCCCTCTCATTTGAGTACTTAAAAACCGTGGACGGTATTATCAAAGAAACATATCAAGCAGCATGCCGGGATAGAGGATTATTAGAAAACGATGACCATTGGGAATACACATTGGCAGAAGCTTCTGTTTTTCAATGTCCATTAAAGCTGAGAGAATTGTTTGTAGTGATACTATTATTTTGTCACCCCTCTGAGCCACTCAAACTGTGGGATCATTTCAAAGACAATCTATGTGAAGATATTGGACACAGTATTCAACAGCAAAATCAGGATTTTACTTTGTCTTTAAATTATGATAAGTACAATGAAGGTTTGATACTAATAAAAAACAAACTTTTAGAACTGAACGACAAAAGGTTAAGCGATTTCGGTTTACCTTCTCCAAATCGATCACACAATAATGCGTTAAACACAATACCAACCTATAATAATATTGAATTGTCAGTTTTTGTAAATGAAAATTTACCGAAGTTAGTGACAGACCAAAAGCAAGCTTTTGACGTAATAATTGATAGTGTAGAAAATAGCAGAGGTAAATTAAATTTTTTTGGATGCCCCAGGAGGTACTGGGATAACGTTTCTTGCAAATTTAATATTGGCAAAAGTAAGACAATCTGGAAAATAGCAATTGCAGTCGCTTCTTCTGGGATTGCCGCAATTCTATTAAATGATGGGAAAACTGCCCACTCCACTTTTAAATTACCACTAAGTGTAATTTGGAACAACAGTCGGTATGTTCTATACGTAAAAATGGACCGCTTGGAAAGTTATTACAAGATACATCTTTAATAATCTGGGATGAATGTACTATGAGTCATAGAGCTCATGTTGAAGCAGTAAACCGAACGCTAAAAGATCTCAGAAATTCAAGTACGATCATGGGTGGAATTACTTTTCTTCTTGCTGGTGATTTTCGGCAAACACTTCCTGTCATAGCAAAAGGAACACGTGCAGATATTATTAAAGCATGTCTGAAATCATCTCCGTTATGGAGTTCAATTCAAACAATTAATTTACGTACAAATATGAGAGCCCATTTAAACAACGACAACGGTGACGACTTCCCACAACAACTGCTCAAACTTGGAGAAGGAAACATTCTTCCTCACAGCATAAATAGTAGTAGCGCTGAAATCAAACTAGACAATAGATTAGGTCAAATAGTCCATAATCTCGAACGTCTTATAGATGCAATATATCCTGATATAGAAAATGTTCTACAACGAGATTTTCATTGGCTTTGTTCAAGAGCAATAGTAGCACCCAGAAACGATGCAGTTAATAAAATAAATGATTTTATTTTGAAAAAATTTCCTGGCCAAATAAAACATTATAAGTCTATTGATACAGTCATGAATATTGAAGACACAGTAAATTACCCACAAGAATTTTTGAATTCTTTAAATCCTTCTGGCCTGCCACCTCACGACCTAATGTTAAAGATCGGTACCCCCATCATGCTGTTAAGAAATTTAAGCCCACCTAACATGTGTAATGGCACAAGACTATTGATAAAAGACTTGCGAGGTAATTTAATTGTAGCGACCATTCTCACTGGACCAGCAAGTGGACAACTAGCGCACATTTCACGTATTCCAATGATACCGACGGACTTGCCTATATCTTTTAAACGCCTTCAGTTTCCCGTAAAATTGTCATTTGCGCTTACAATAAATAAGTCCCAGGGACAAACATTCTCACTGGTGGGTATCGACTTGAGGAAGGAGTGCTTTTCCCATGGACAATTATACGTTGCCTTATCGCGAGTGGGATCTTCCAAAAATCAATACATTTTGTTGTCAGAAAATAATACAACATTAAATATAGTATTCAAAGAAGCCTTGATGTGATATACTAATAATATTTCTTTCCAAATTAGTCATTAACATTTACATCTAACAAATAAAATATTGTCTTATTAATTATAAATTATTAACTATCTATGTATTAGAACGAAGTTAGACTAGGCATAAAAATTAAAAGCACAAAATAAATGAGTGTTTACTTTATTTGTCTGGTAATTTTTTTTTTTCTTTTTAAGATTTGACACTTTGATTTACTATTTACGATTACAAAATCCATTTAAGATATTTTATCTATTTAATTATGATGTAACAACTGTTAGCATATAATAAATATGTTAAACAAACAGCATAACATGCCTAATTCTAAATAATTGTAAACACACATGGGCCTATAATAGTTGTAATTCTATACACAAATAATATAATATTCCTACGAATATCATTTTTTTAATTTCATCCTACACCCAGTGCAATTAGCTCACTAATATATTTATTGATATATTTGTTTTATTAATATACATTTAACTTTGATTTGTATATCCGTGCAAAGCCGGATCGGGCCAGCTAGTATAGTTATAATTTGCTATTTATAGCTCAAATATTACTGAAGATGGTAACAACTTTACTTAATGTTAGGCTCTCTATGCTATTTATACATTAGTTGTGGATATTATATAACTTACACATAGTCAAAAACAGTGTTAAAGAAATCTTTGCATTCGCTTTATTCATTTTATACCATTGCAAAGGAAGATTTCTCTTGTATCAGAGATTTGTTCTACGTTGTTTGGTCTCAGTGACCGCAGATATAATAAACTGTGTAGGCCTGAGCTAAATGGCAAAGGGTGAGCGTGTAATCGAGCGGAAAGCTTAGCAGAGCGTGTCAAGTGGCAATGTAAAGCTATACACACTTAACCTGGCCAATCCAGATTTAACACAATTAAAATGTAACGATGTTTGGGCTTAGACTACTTACTAACTGCTTTATTCACAGTATACTTTAGTTGCAAAAGAAGGTCAAATTAAGACTTCATGAGGCTTTGAGACATATAGTCGGACAGTCGCACAGTGGATCGCCTAATACGAGCTAGTTTTACAAAAAATGTTATTCTACGTTGTAATTGTTCTGGTTATTATGAATATTAGTTTGTTGATATATTGGATAACTGGAGGGCTCCACCCCCTGCTCGCTTCACTCGCCAACAAGAAACTCGCGTCGAAGCAAATGAAAACAGTTTATTTCTTATAAATTTTCCCTACTATTACATTCTAATATGTGTTATTTATTTAAATTAGGATGTAACATAGTGGTTTCTTATTTTTAAATTCCTTAATTTATTAAGGGTTTATTCTCTAGCTTTAAGAAAACTATATCAATTACGTTTTTACTACATTTTCACCTCTTAGTATCACGCGAAAAATTTCAATCTATAATACTTTTTATGTATGTTGTAAGAAATAAATTTTCAAATTTTAAATTTTTCAGCAAATTTACAAATGTTTTGTACAAATTTTTAACTCACTAACTTTAAGGAAAATATAACAATTAATTTGTATTGCTTTAGGAGTTGTTATCACAGTTTCACCCCTTTGCAGCACGTGACAAAATGCAAATCTAGTTTACTTTTTTATGTACCTTATAAGAAGTAAATGTACAAAATTTCAGCTCTCTAGCTTTAAGGAAAGTATAGCAATTAATATTTATTGTTTTAGGGGTTGTTTTTACACTTAAATCAAAATTAATTCTAGCCTATGCTACTCAAGGATAGTCTTCCTTTTTATTAGTAAAACTATTTTTTTCAATCGGTTCAGTAGTTCCGGAGATTACTCCCTACATACAAACAAGTAAACAACACAATTTAACCTCTTTATAATATTATTAATAATAACCCTAAAGCAAAGATGGTAAATAATGTTAAATGTTCAAATCAAATTATTTCGTATATTTTATAACAGCAGTTATAATAAAGGTAAAAGAAACAACAAGGCTCAGGTCTACACTTTTAAAAACATAACCTAAAAGTTAGAAATTTAAATAATTGCTTCAAAGTTTGAAATCAGTTGTTAATGTAAATATTGTATTCAATTGGTTGCTATGGTGTCTAGGCCTAACTTAAATTTGTTTTCTGACTAATTTACAAATATTAAATTAAAAGGTTGTTTTATCAAAATGAATTATAGCCTTTACTCAGGGATAGTGTAGCTTTTTATTAACGAAACTACTTTTTCAATTGGTTCAGTAGTTCCAGAGATTAACCCCCCTACATACAAACAAACAAAAAAATTTGACCTCATTTTAATATTAGTAGGTATAGATTACGCTTGTTTTTTTTTTATTTAGAAGCTAGGGGGATATTAACATTAACAAACTTAAGTACGGAATAAAAAAGTGTAGTTAAAAAGAAATCGGTAGTGTTATAATAAGAATTATGTACACAATTTAACAAAGCATTAATTATTATACAATAAAATGTACTAATACTGTATATAATTTATATTACAGAATATACAACATTATATTAAGTTACCAAAAAATACTCAAGACTAATAATTATCTTCACTTAACTCATCATCTATCTCATAATCAGATCTCACGATTCAGGTAGGACTAATTAATTAATGTTTAACATCACACTGATGTGTTGGTATTGATGGCGAGACAATTAAATTCAGAACTTCCCCGATAATTTCCGATTCTTTTCTATTGACTTCTTTGAATAAGTTGACTACAGGATCGGATGTTATCAAAAGCATATTCAACAATAATGTCCATGAGTGGAATACGCGAACATGTCCTCGTTTGGTGCTCTCGAATCTAAGACAATTATTATTTCAAGCATCTTTATATTCTTCCGAGAGCTCTCCGATTGAAAAAATGTATATTTTAATAACCTTCGTATGTACAAAAACTTTGTGCACTCTAACAGGCATAAACAGATTAAGATAAAGGGGTTTGAACTCGTATTGGCTCCGTACCACTTTTTTCGGAGAATTTTGTCGAAAAACTTAATTTTTTTACTATATAAACACTAAATTTTTGTACGATCAAATAAATTAGACAAAAATTATTCCTTCTTATTTTCTCGCCATTCTTTAAATAACTATATTTCTGCATGGGGATCGTATTAAATTGTGTATCATTGCACCGCTTAGGATTGTCGCTACACATATTCAAACATTAGCCTGGTCACATTTGGAAAAACAAACTGTATATGTTGAAAAATTAAAAACGAAGAAATTTAAAATTTGCACTATAACATGTCTCTCATTTGAATAAAATGTTTAATAAAATAAAATTTAAACCCTCTATAGTTAAATTTATCACAGCACTAGCAATATTCTTCACTTAAAATCTTGTTATGACTTATCGCTCTAACATGTTTCCCATAATTATTAAATTTAACTGTTACATTTGGAGGTTTTTATTGTCATAGGCTTATCTAATCAATTAATTAATCTATTCTTTGAACTTACTTTTGTCCTCCTAACTTGTACTAGACAATTTACTGTGAGTCGCACGAATCTATATTAACTTGTGTTGTACCGATGTTTTTTTAAACAATGTAACCACTGAACATAATTTAATATCTTGAATACTATTAAAGGAGTAATTTGAAAGCAAATGTACTTACAATTTTGCGTTGAACGATTTTGTACTGTGTATTTTTGATTATGTTAAAATTCAAGTTACAATTTAAACTAAAACTTTAATAACTTTATACATTTATTGTACTCAGCGTCGGTGAAGACCATTTAGTTATGGCGAGTTGAACCAGCAAACTTTACATAGTTCAAACTTAGTTGAAAATTTCATTTCCGACGGTTGAATTCACGCTAATTTGATTAAAACTAGTCCGACATTAATTACTGAAGTTAAATTGGGCTCTAGTGGCTTCAAGTCCTAAGGTTTGTAGGCAGGTTTCATTCAAGTAGACAAGATTAAATCCGGATTTTGTTAAACTTGGAGCTCTCGTTACTTTTAGTTATATAAATTTGTTCCATGCCAAAATTATATTCTACATCTTAAAATAACTTTCACTGTCTTACTGGTCTTAAGGGAACGTTGCACTCAAAAGTGGTAAAAAATTACAAAATGTTTAAAAGTTTGATTTTCCGTCTTTTTTAGAGAATTTTTTTTAAATTCTTACTGAAAGCGAAATAATTTTTGTTTAAATGTTAGTTGATTCATAAAACAATACACATTGTACCACCAGGAACTGGCACATACTTTCTCACAAACATATTTAAATTATTAAACAGATTCACTGTGACTTCATTATTTGTATTAACGTAGGAAAGGGGATGCATTAAAGTAGGAGAGTAGGAACTAATAAATAATAATAATTACTATTATTATCTAAGCGAAAATTTTTAGAAAGAAGCAGTTTTTTGCTTATGGTTGGGTACATTAAGGGCTACAAATAAGCCAAATTTTATCAAAATCGTTAGAGCCGGTTTTTTATAAAAAAATAATAACAGATTTTTGCAGTTTTTTGGAAAAAGATTGTTTTTCAAAAAATGTAAAAACCTTTTTTCGTGCATCTATATAGGCCTTATTGACATTTTTGGTGCAAATTTGTTACAAAATCGATCGAATAGTTTTCTCTATAGCTTTGTATACCTACAGACAGACACACATACATACAGACAGACATTTTGTAAAAAACATTTTTTGGGATGTCCCAAAACGGATATTTCCTTAAAAATCTCAACGTCGATTTGTTTGCGATCACTATACTTTCTCTACACTATAGTATTAGTGAGAAAGTCAAATGAAAAATCTATCAAATGCTGTTTTCGTAATATTAAATTAAAATATTTATATATATTTGTTTACCTATAATATAATTGTAAAAAGTCAAGTTTTATAATGTTTTGTATTTGTTTACACAATTCCTTATACCAAACAAATTACCTACAGTTCTATATAGTGCATTTTTTAAAGCTATCTTTTTAGAGCAACATCAACTTAACATTGTTTTAAAAGAAACGTATTTAACTCAAATTTAAATACATAACAACAATAGCGATGAATGTATTCACACACTGTGAAATAATCTACTTTATTAAAAGTCCAAGTCCATGTGCCACTTGCAAACTTCCTTTATAATGTAATTTGCACTATTTTTTCTGGTTTTCCATTTTATAGAGTTGGATTAAGCCATTCCAGTGATGTGCCAAATGATAATTTCAGGCCTAATATATGTAAAAGCTATTAAGGTATCATTTTCAAGTTGTTTAAATTAAAAGAAGCCAAAGTAGATCTTCTAGTCCTGCAGGTTTGCCTAAAGGAACATCAAGGTAATCTGCGTTATCTTTTATCGAAGATCGATTACGCTCCGATAAATAAGATAAATTATTACCGCTCCGAAAAGTTTTAGTCCCTACCACCCCAATACATTCTGGTCATTACCACCATAGATTTTGTAATCAACAATAAAGCTCTTGCAACTACCGGGCCAAGACTTTCTGGCCATTACCACCGTGGATGTTGTAATAAACAATAAAGTTCTGGCAACTACCAGACCAAGACATTCTGAACACTAAAAACATGCACGTCATAATAAACGGTAAAGTTCTGGCAACTACCGGACCAAGACATTCTGAACACTAAAAACATGCACGTTATAATAAACGGTAAAGTTCTGGCAACTACCGGACCAAGACATTCTGAACACTAAAAACATGCACGTTATAATAAACGGTAAAGTTCTGGCAACTGCCACGACACAACTTTATGGTCACTACCACCATTGATATTGTAATAAACGATATCAGTATCTTTTAGTTATTGTTCGAGTCAATATTTTAGTTCACTGGCACGAAAAGCAATTATTTTTAAATGATTAATTTAAAGAAGAAAACTGAATTTTTAAAGCGTTTTGTTATCGTTAGTGTCCAAAACATTAATAAAGCTATTTCCTATATATCCAAAAGCAGTCTCCAGACTATTAATTTTATTTATAATCCATTCCGTAGCATAAAATGTTAAACATTAGAAAATAAAAATGTAACAAAATGTAAAATTACCACGTTAAAGATTAGGAAGAACAAGCGAATCTAATCTTGTTCAATACGATCAACGTTTTATAATTTTACTTTAAAATTAAATTAAATTACTTCAACAGGAAATGTCAATAGGAAAGGGAAGTACTTTTAGATTAATTTCTTTGCAATCGAATTTCATTAATAAGGTTTGATTCTGACGGCAAATGAGATTTAGCGGTTCGCTGATTCGTGTTTATGCTCTTGTAAACATAAAACGAAAGTGATTGCAAAACATCCATCCTTACCAAGTTGAATTACTGGCGAGCTACGAGAGTGACAATGCTTGCGTCATGTAGCCTACTATAAAATACATATATATATTGTAATTATGCATCGTTACAATAGGCTTGGAACAGATTAATCCTAAATAGATATTATGCTTTAATATAAATTAAAAGACGCTTAGTATAGAAAGATATCTAATCTATTGTTTATACCAGAAACATTTTTTACCATTAAAATATAATAACTGTAAGTGTATTATGTATACCACAATTTGACTATAAATAATAAAGTACTCTGTGATAAGTGATTGTGTCACAATTCTACTGATTATATTTTTTAAATTTAATCTTTATTGTCACCTTTGTTGTACTAATCTTATTTTTAATTTAATTGAATGGCGCTTTCCACTACATACGAGTGGTCGAATGAATATCCATTTAGCGTGTGATGTATTAGATAAATTGGTTCAATAATCACAGAGATAAGCATTTAAGGTTAACATGATTAATACATCAAAATACTGATAAGAACATTTATTACAATTTCAAAATTAATGTATCTTTTAAATTTCAACAAAACTCTATACTTTTATTCAAAATATATCTACTTTGAAAAATGTCCGTGTTATCTTTAAAATAACTTATTCTTGTTAAATCTAGAGACAACTGAGCTCTAGTTTGTCTACTAACAGTTCACACAATATATAAGTATGCAAACTTAACCCTTTGAAACTCCAATGTAACTACTTTTTTCATGATCTCGAAGCTACACATAATCATACAGTTTTATAACGGTGATTTTATAAATCAGTTTTATCAAATTATAATGTGATTTGTAATCAGATATAGATCCGATC
The DNA here is from genome assembly GCA_018207615.1 of Philaenus spumarius. NCBI lineage: Eukaryota > Metazoa > Arthropoda > Insecta > Hemiptera > Aphrophoridae > Philaenus > Philaenus spumarius. Next base: position 1,532 of record JAGFPH010002644.1, on the reverse strand, counting down.
ACTCTTTTAATTGCTTGTTAGGTAGTTTTTAATCATGTGGCAATTATTTATAAAAGAACTTCTTATCTTAAAAATGATGTTTTATAAGCGAATTTCCAAAGAAAAGATGACAGTGTCTATTACAGCGAACTACTACCGTGACTCTAGTGGTGAGACGTAACGTCCCGAGAGTGGTCAATGAGCACCGAACATGGTATCCAGAATACGTTCTAGGGTGCCATTAAAAAGGTGTCATTACTATTTAAAACGACTAAAATAAATAGAAATAATTTAACTAAATACAACTTAATGCATTTACAATTTTCGTTAATTACTTAATCTCTCAAGAGATCTGATAAAAAATGATAAACTCTCCAAATGTGAGTTTAAAAAAATTAATTTCATGAACCTCATACTTTTTTCAATACCTGCTAAGAATAAAATGTCTTCCTTACTGTCTGGGTCCTTCGTTGTATCTTTGAACATTGTCAAACCGAGGCCGAATATCAGGTGACTAGGGGTGGAAAAGCCACCACACCGCACAGCGTTTTAAATGAACGAGGCTCTTCAAGCAAATTCTGCTTCGCCTTTTTACCGACCTAGTGGACGACCAGCTTTAGTATGGGGAAATATCGCATCATATCTATTACTTTTCTTAAACCTTTATCGATTTAACTTTCGAATATACTACTTCTGACTTTGTTCTAAAATATCTGTCTAAGTATTATGATCCAACATTTACAATTAATTTGAAATTATTTTCTAAATATTCAAGAAAAGATTAACATTTTGTAAACGATTAATCAAAACATTTTGGGTTGTATGACAGGTTATACACGCATATGTTTTGTCTGGTTTCTTAACTTTAAAACTCTCGGCAGAATTACGGAAACAATCGATAGTATTTCTTACCTCTAATTCTTTTTAATTGAAAGGTTCTGAACACGTTCAACTTCAATATTCGAATGCAACTTAGATTATTAGAGAACAAAACGACAAACTTTTGGCAGGAACATGAAAACAATCGATAGTATTTCTTACTGCTAATTCTTTGTAATTGAAAGTGTTTCTATAGTTTATCTTATTGTTAAACTTCTGAATACGTTCAACTTCAATTTTCGAATACGTCTTAGATTATCAGAGAACAAAACGACAAACTCTTAGCAGGAACACTTTTAGAATTAAGTTTACTTCACGGCAGGTCTTCTGTGACAAGTTTAATTGTTAACATTACTTTGAATTTACGGGAACAAATTCATTTAAGTTAAATTAAATCTTAACAAGACGTAATGTAAATGATAACTTTCATATCTTAAAACTCCCATTTACAACCAAGCTTCTGTTTTGTAATGACTAAAAGCAGACACTTAATTCATCCATTAAATATTCCTTCCGTCTGTTTGATTTTAATGGCTCTTTTATGTTATTGAGTTCAGTCAAAATTGTATTTCGTGCAAATAATTTGATTTCCTAAATTATAAAATAAGTCAAAGGAGATCTTTATTAATAAGAGTAAAGAATTTAAAAAATAATTACAGAATATATATATATAT
>JAGFPH010002643.1:138289-171763 GCA_018207615.1 Philaenus spumarius | reverse complement strand
ATTATGAGAAGAAGAAGTATAAAAACTTTTTTATATAATAGAGAGATATGTAGTATATGCGGCTGACGCTAAGCGTTATATATGCGATATATGCTGCCCCAATATAATGTTACAGAACTGATTCCCTAGCTACGTTATTAGCCGTCAGGGTTGTAATTATAATTTCACAATTAAAAGTTTTATTTATGTTCATTTTATATTTTAGCTAGCCGGTATTAAAAAACTGTAATTTTAAATATACAAAAAACTGTACAACGAAAATATAAACTACCTAAGGTTTTTAGTTTATTAAAATTACATCGTACTTTTGAATTGTATTTTAAGCATTGCAATTGGGAATTAGCATTGAGTTTTAGTGACTATTTATTATTTGTTTTCCAAAAAATAAGTATGTAAAAAAATCATTAGCAATCACAGTTGCGTTGACCACTTTATAGGGATTGCATCTAAATACATCAGCCTGCGTCAACTAGCTTCAAAGGCTCCCTTTACAGGGAAGCTGAATTCAGTTACGAGCTTCAGAATGTTGGGAAAGGAATAGAGAAAGATTTACGATACCCACGTTGAGAGCTTTTTTGGAGAAGATCTCGTATGGGTTAAGTAGCACTAAACTAAATTAAACTACTTGAGACCACAATCTGTTGATTACAACGGTGAATGCATCGTGATTGCCAAAATATATTCTTCATTGCGTTACTAATTGCAGCTTCTTAGAGTCCACACAAGAGCCCGATGAGGCACTACCAGAATCAATCAAAAACTTAAAGACTATGATTAGGCTTTCTCCTAATGGTATAGTTGAGTTCCCATTTGATGGGACTCGTTGTTCTGGTAGACAGTAGCAGATGTTGTGTGCGTTAGTCCGTTGACGTAGTGAATTTGAACAGTTCAATTAAAAAATTACTTATTCCTTACGTCGAAAAAGAAACACTAATTGAAGTGAACTTATTTAGGCGCACCGAGCACTTTTTGGATGAGGTAAAATATACCAACTCGCGAGTGAGACGCTTTACGTTTTTGATTTCGTCAATGGTTTCTTCTTCTTCATTGGTTTACACTCGTATTTAATATAAACCAGAAGTTTAATGTAACAGCTGATCGTTAAAGAAGAAGACGTCGACGAAATAAAAAAGGCAGTGGTAAATTCAAAGGCTTCAATAGCTGATGAGTTTAGTCACGTCACGCTACCGATGAAATGAATATGTGCGTCCTCGTTTTGAAGTTGAGTTAAAATAGTTTACTTAGTAATACCTCTGAAATGGACATTGCGCTTCTTAATTTTAGAAGTTGTGTTAATTTAGTGTAGTTGGTGATACCTCTAAAATGGAGATAGTGCTTTCAATTTTGTTTTAATTTGCTAACTTGGTTGCTATGGTAATTAATGTAAATGCATTAAATGTACTTGTTTTGGTTCAGTATAATATGCGTAACTTGAAATTGTGTTTTTATTATTACATGACTGTAGGCAATCATGTTTATGTTATTTTTTAGATTAATTTCAATTTTAAATGGAAGAAGATAAAAATAATTATCACATTTCGGAATAAACCAAATTGACAGATTTTCCATACTTGTTGTACAAAATAATTTGAAACAATAAAAAATACAAACTGAAATAAGAATAATAAACGGTACCAGATAACTGCCACATACTTTCTCCCAATTGAAACTGTATATCTTCCCAAGAGTAGCATAGGAGGTGGTTATTTAGAATTGTAAAAGTAGGACATACCATGGAAAATATTAGATGCATGTAACACACATCCATATTATATTATTATTATTATTTAAACTATTCGATCATTTCGAACAAATTTGCACCAAACATGTCAATTAGGCTTGTATAGATGCACGAAAAAACGTTTTGAAAAATGTTAAAAAACAACCCAATTTGTGGCCAAAAACCTCAAAAAATCAGTTATTATTAGAATTATTACCTAAACGAGAATTTTTAGAAATATGTGGGTACATTAAGGGCTACAAATAAGCCAAATTTGATTAAAATCATTAGAGCCGTTTTTGAGAAATTTGGATTTTCTCGGTTTTTGGCTATTTTTGGGGGGTTAAACCCCTTAAAAATCAAAAATTTGAAAAAATGAAAAAAGGCCTGGGGATATTCCGGAACTACACAAACATACCAAATGTCATCAAAATCGGACCGTTGGTATGGTCTCCAGCTCTGTAGACATCCTAACAGACACACAGACACACGGACAGACATCACCAAAAAGCACTTTTTTGGGATCAGGGAGCACCAAAACAAATAATTCCACTAAAAATACTTTTGGGTTCAGGGAGCACCAACACAGATAATTCCACTAACATTTTTTTGGGGTTCAGTACCAAAACAGATAACTCCAATAAAAATTCAAATTCGAAAATTTGCACGAAAACAATACTTTCTCAATAACTCGGAAACAATAGGGTGGATAAAGTAAAAAGGAGTAACTTAGAATTAGAACAGAAAGGATGTCACCAAATTAACAAATTAATACAAGCTGAAACGAGAGAAAATACTTCTTCCTCAGGCACAAACACGTACGAAGAATGTGTCTAAGTTTATGTTTACAGTTTTATACATGTGTTGGCTTTTGTGCCACTTTGTAATAAGAGTTGATTGTCAAGTGATGGCAAGTACCCGACAATTGTACAATCTTATTTTAATACTTATATTTACTGTAAGATGAAATATTTAACAGTATTGTTAATTGGCAAAGTACTAACAGCTAATGTGTTCAAAGACAGTAATTGAAAGATTCCATTAAGGCTCGGCTCCCTACATTCAAAACGGCGAAGTTGGGTATCAATGTTAAATAACCTAAACATACCTTCACTATTAAGCATATGTTTGTTTTGTTTTAGTCAAAACACGAAAGCTGTATTATTTTTTTTCTTAAAGAAATATAGATTGTGGGTGTTGATTAGATTAGATTAGATTAGATTTATTAGCCTCATTTACGGCATACAAATTTCAGCAAAGCTGAAGTATACATGTGAGTTGTCCTACACTTAGAATACATATACACATAATACTTTAATATTTTAATAAATAAAATAGTTTAAACAAGTTAGAACAATAAATATACAAGATATAAAAAAAAAAAAATATATATAATAAATTATTACAGACAAATCAACAATGTTATATAGCCTCAAGGACTACTTGTCAAGTACTCTCTCACTGAGTAAAATGCCCGCTCAGTGAGGTATATTTTTAATTTTTTTTCAAATTCACACTGGGAATCAATTTTTTTCAAATACTGAGGCAGTCCATTGTACAACTTCAAACCTGAGTAATACACCCCCTGTTCAAATACCTTCAGTCTATGAATAGGATATTGTAGTATTTGCTGACGGAAAGAATATCCATGCTGGTGCTGACTGACCCCACTCTTGTGGGATTTAAAATAGAGCAAAACGTTCAAAATATAAATACATGGCAGGGTTAAAAATTTGATTTTTTAAAATATATCTCTACACGAATCTCTATACTTCAAATTACAGATTATTCTTATTATCTTTTTTTGCAGACAAAAAATTTTTTATGGACTCTACAGAATTACCCCAGATGGCTACGCCATATCTAAGGTGTGAGTAAACATAGGCATAATACACGGTCTTAATTGTGGCATAACTGCAAGTTTTTGAGATTGCACGAAGTGCGAAGCACGCAGAGTTAAGTTTATTTAAAAGAGAATGGATATGACATTTCCAGTTTAATTTCTCATCAATAATGATTCCCAAGAGTTTTGAGGAGTCAGTGCTTGTAATCATGGTTTCTAAATAAGGCAAAACTATTTTATTTCTTACACATTTTGATCCAAAATGAATCATTTGTGATTGCTATGGGTTTGCAATATCTCTTTTTGCAACTGAGTAAAAAATTAATAAAGTTTACTATTTTTTACTATTTATATCATACGTTTATGAAAACAATAAAACGGTTTAAAAAATGTATTTAGCAATCAACATCCGCATATGACAGTTCTTAAAAATGAAACCAAATTTTTAAATTTATTCCACGAATTAACAGAAAAAATGACTTATTCTGTAGCATTGCTCTTATGGGGGAAAAAATGCAATATGGCGGTCAGGGTAGCGCCCCCTTAAGATACCTGCACTGTACATGTATACTAGAGAAGGTCTAGCATGAGCCGTGTCCTCGAGATGCGCAGTAGACTCGGAGTTGGTTCGAGTGGTGGGGGTCAGAGAGGCTCAGTCTGTTGCAGCGCTCTGAACTTAACACTTCGGTCTGGAAGCCCTTGTACGGGTATATTGTCTGTGCGTGTTGTCCCTTCCCCTCCAGCGGACAGCGTCCCCACTTGCCTAAATTCTTCCCTTCCGCCAACGCATCATGGTACATAATATCTTGAATAATTCTGACCTTTTATGTTCCAACTCTCATATACGTCTTAGTACGCATCACGTTATAACAAATACACGTGAAACACTTTAGAAAATCGTGTAGTGTCTTTCAGTCTTTCATTGCTGCAAAATATCTAAAGCTCATTTGTTTTCTGCAGCAAGGATGACCTGCTTAGATAGAAGAGTGCCCAGGAACTAGGTCTGTACATGGAGATAAAATTTGGTTCGGTGGAAACTGTTCTACATGGTCGACTATAGATAGCAGCACGGATAAAACAGAAACATTTCTCCAAAATGTATTTTCGACTCACCAGGTTTGATACACGACATTCCGCAAGCTCCGTCACAGAGACACTTCTTTTTCTTGCTCTTGCAGTCTTCGTCTGAAGAACATTTCCGTAAACACTTTTGGCCCTGAAAAACAAAATTTGTAAATGTATTGAGATGATATTATTGGCTTTTTTTTAACCAATGACCCTGTATTTAAACATCGACTGTTTCATAAAAAAACTGACTACTTTCGAAATTTATTCATTATTGTTACTCCAGTAAAGATTTACAATAATTCTCTATTGTATTTATCCATACGTTTATATTTGGCGTGAAACGTGCGGATGAATTCTTAACAACATTTTAAGTCAACTTTAAAAGTATAGGGTTGAATATTTGTATTGCTTACCTTCTATGAATTTTAGTTATCATGCTTGAAACCAAAATGATTACATTTGTTACAACTTTTCAACCAAACAAATTATATTGAAAAGCAGATTTTGCTATTAAACAAAATCATAGGAATATCTTATATCACACAAACATTAAAAAAATGATCTAAATTACATATAAGTAGGGCTATATTGAAATACAACAAAATTAAAAGGAAATGGAGATTATAAACATGTCATGTTACACACAGACAATATTTTCCACAGGCAGAGTTCAAATCATGTAAAATATAAACTCTACATAAAATACTTTACCGTATTGTAAAACAAATACACAATTTCTCATTTTGTAAAAATGTTTCTAATTAATAACGACAAATTACTAAAAAACACATTTGTTAGCCGAATTTTCGAAGAAAATAAGAACTCCTACAATCGACCCAACTTTGAAAACGGTGGGTAGGAGGAGGGTAGGGCTTCGTTTATTTGCGTTTCAGACCATTTGGAAACGATACCCAAAGTTCATTAATTTAAATACAGGATGATTCAGAACTATGCGGCAATGTCTCGAAAGCTCATTCTATGGCTAAAAATAAGAAAAAAAGTTCATATAAACATAGGTCCGAAAACGCTTCCACAATTTTGATTGTTTTTACAAAATAATTCATATCTGAGAAATGTTTGACTGATTGAGTTCAAACTTGGCATGAAGTTTAAACTAACAATGGTATAGCCTATATAAAAAAATAAGCGATTATATCCAATCTTGCGTTTCAAATGGCGGCTGTTTGAAAATGTCAAACCTAAATTACTGAAAACCCGTACATTTTAACAAAAAATATCAAGATACCTTTTTTGTAGCCTTTTGATTCCCTATAGGATGGTGTGAATGTCAAAACAATCGGATGAATGAAAAGTTAAGTTATGTGCAATAATTATTGGTTAGTTCAACCCGGCGTCCTATACCAACACTGTAAACACAACACTATTGTACGTACATTTGCTGTCGTTATCTTCAACTTAACTATTACCCTTCATCCGATTGTTTTGACGGTTATAAAATCCAATAGGGAGTCAAAAGGGCTACAAAAAAGGTATCCTAACATGTTTTTAAAAATGTAAGGTTTTTGAGAAATTTAGGTTTGAAATTTTCAAACCATCGCTATTTTAAAACGCATGATTTGATATAATCGCTTAATTTTCTTGAGATGCAGTAATGCTGCAGTGCTGCTTACGCTTTTTTACTTTCTCCACCCTATACGTAGTATATGGAGAAAGTATTGTTTTCGTAAAAATGTTCGAATTTTAATTTTCAGTTGAATTATCTGTTTTGGTGCTCCCAGAACCCCAAAAAATTGTTTAGTGCAATTATCTGTGTTGGTGCTCCCTAAACCCAAAAATATTTTTAGTGGAATTTTTTGTTTTGGTGCTCCCTGAACCCAAAAAAGTGTTTTTAGAGTGGTGTCTGTCTGTCTGTATGTATACACGACCAGAGAGGACACTATTGGTCCGATTTTCATGAAATTTGGTATGTAGGTCCTAAACCCTAATATCTCTAGGCGTTTTTTTCATTTTTTGGAATTTTTAATTTTTAAGGGTAATTTACCCCTAAAAACCCATAAAAAACGACAAAAATGCAAATTTCTCAAAAACGGCTCTAACGATTTTGATCAAATTTTCAGTATTTATAGTGCTTAAGATGCCAAACAAAATGACACCACCCGCTTTTATCAAAACTTCGGCGTTTTATAATTATGGGGACATGTTTAAAAATAATCAAGTTTGTGTTGTCAATCTAGCATCGCGGCAGCGGCCGCACGGGGTAGCACCACGGTAGCGAGCACGGCCAGTAATACAAAGGTCGCGCGATCGAATCCCGCCTGGGACAATAATTTTTTTATACGATTGACGTACATAGAATATTATTTTTTGTTTTGTTCTAAAAAGTAGTAAATAAAATGATTAAAAACAATATTATTTTGACTACAGTAAGTTGGGAGAAAGTTTGTGTCAGTTAACTGATACCGTTTATTATATCTGCTGAAGTTATAAATATTCTGTTGATAAGTTCTTGTTTTAATGTGTGTGTTCTTTTTCAATCTATGGGCCAAATTACTCAACCGATTCTTCTTTACAAGTTCACTTTTATCATTTGACTTAATGTAGTCCTTTTAAAAAATGATAATTTAGCTTTTTGACTTTTTCACCATTAGCCTAAGCCATATAAATCTGCAACTCATTTTCTTTCCAGTTTTCCGTTATCTCCTCTCCGACTCAAATACGTTTCGGTTTGTTTTACCGTAGTAATGTGTATTGAACTTTATTTTCAAACTTTACTCAATACATATTTTTCTCAGGTCGTACAAATATTGTAAACAAATTAAGAAGAAACAAAATACCTATCATACGAATATGATAACGAATTTCATAAGTTCACGTAATGGGAAAGTAACAACGTACAAATAACAAAGAATACGAATTGTTATTAATATAGAAAGAGCGTTCCGACCATATTATATTTCCATTATTTATAACCTTAAACTCCGCACCTAACCTGCAATTACTTCATGCCATTCCAAAACAACGAACATTGAAAGTGAAGAGTAAAATTTAAAAATACATCAAAAGCTTTCTGTTAAACTGAAATCAATTGGAGCAGCTTCCAGGTTCAGAGCAATAATAGCTCAATATCTGTCACTTTGCTTCTGATTACAATTTCATAACTGTAGAGTCGATATCGTTCTAAGGCCTGCTCGAACTTTATTCTATAACTAGCTTGAATACCCGTGAACCATTGACTACGGATCAGTTTTTAGTTTCTCCTGCATACAAAATTAGTTTAAATATTTGTGTAGGGTAATTCATCTCAGCAACCTTCAAAACTGTAGATTTGGCACCAGAGCTCAGCGGCCCCTAGGCACTACTGCAACTTTCATGATAGAACACTGACTTAAGACATCCAACATCGGATAAATTCACTCATGCTCCAATCTGTCCCTCCCCCAATTTAACCCATTTTTGTTTTTCTAAGATAACGAGATACCTGTTTCGCCTACAGACTTCGTTCTGGGCTTAGATGAAAGCTAAATATTTTCTCTACAACTATATTTCCAATAAATTTTCTCTTAGAATGAGAATTATAGCCAATATTTTGAACTTTTTGAAAAAAATCCAAAAATCCAATGTTTGAGGTCCCGTATTTTGGGATTTATTGGACTTAAAAAATTGGGGTTGGGCTCAAATTATAGGAAATATTTACAGCTTCAAAAAAGAATAGAGTGACTTTTTCTGTAGGAAGCACCTTTTTAGGAGTTTCGGGCCAAAAACTGAAATCAGTGGGAACATTTCGAGGTTTTTCGAGCACCACGAAGTTAGCGCAAGTCTGCAAACGTGGTTTTACACTAACTGGTAGGTAACCTAACAACATACGAAAAAATCAGAAACATGTGAATTTATCCGATGTTTGCCCTTCTTTTTATCTACCGTTAGTGGTCTATGATGGATAAAGTTAAGATGGGCTAAAATATAGGAATAAACTGGGCTGATGAAATTTGTGTATACATTTAAGCTATGATATTATTTGGTGAAATGTCCTAATCCTATAACTGGTAATCATATTGGCGGGTTTCTCGTATTGCAAGCAGATGTTTTAAATTCGCCAAAAATATAGTAACTATACCCCAATTAAAAAGTGTTCAATGTACTTTTTATATCAAAAGGTCCAAAGAGTTAAAAAATGCACTTAACAAATTGTTTGATGTAAAACTTTAAAAGTTATTAGCTCAGGAAACGCAAATGATGATTTAGTATTTTTTAACTCCAATGGAACTTAAATATCTGTTTAAAGTTCCAGTCGACGTCGACAGTTCGTGTAAGTGTAACTCAATCGATTGTTTTCTTGTGATTTCATATGTTTTTCTCCTTACTTTTATTGTTTTTTTTACACAAATTGTACTATTTATCGCTTCCAGATTGTTGTAATGTGTGTGCTTCGTAGTCGTGTCAAACGGCCATTAGATAACTAAGCAAGAAAATCCAGTGTTGTCACACATTTAACATTTCTCAAGGTAGACTTACATCTTTGTTTTTGTATCCAGTTGTTCACATTATAATATATTGTACTGTAATATAATTTTCTTTTTTCAATGACGTCTTATGAAGGGCCTAACATAGCCCAATGTAGGTTTGCTGTTAGTTATATTTGTGTTTTTTAAACATAATTATTTCTCTAACCACGTTTATTTTTCTATGCTATCTTGGTTTGGTTGTATTACATCAGTTCTGTTTTATAATAGTATCTACTCTATAATTAATTGTATCCTTATTAATTTTTGTTTGTGTGACCTGTAGAGTTGTTAGACAATAAAACAATATTTCTCTGTTATTACTTTCTCCCCCCCCCTATACGTAGTATATGGAGAAAGAATTGTTTTCGTCCAAATTTTCGAATTTGAATTTTTAGTGGAATTATCTGTTTTGGTGCTCCAAGAACCCCAAAAAATTTTTTAGTGGAATTATCTGTTTTAGTGCTCCCTGAACCCCCAAAAATTGTTTAGTAGAATTATCTGTGTTGGTGCTCCCTGAACCCAAAAATAATTTTAGTGGAATTGTTTGTTTTGTTGCTCCCTAAACCCAAAAAAGTGGTTTTTTGGTGATGTCTGTCCGTGTGTCTGTGTGCCTGTTAGGATGTGTGCCTGTTAGGATGTGTACAGAGCTGAAGACGGTCCGATTTTGATGAAATTTGGTATTTAGGTGTAGTTCTGGAATATCTCCAGGTATTATTTTTCATTTTCAAATTTTTGATTTTTAAAGGGTTTTACTCCCCAAAAATGGCCAAAAAACGAGAAAAATCAAATTTTCTCAAAAACGGCTCTAACGATTTTGATAAAATTTGGCTTATTTGTAGCCCTTAATGTACCCTACCATATGAAAAAAACCACATTTTTCTAAAAATTCTCTTTTAGGTAATAATAATAATAATAATTGATTTTTGATTGTTTTGGCCAAAAAGGGGGTTGTTTTTCAAAAAATTTCAAAACCTTTTTTCGTGCTTCTATACAGGCCTAATTGACATGTTTGGTGCAAATTTGTTCGAAATCGATTGAATAGTTTTAATAATAATAATAATAATATAATATGGATGTGTGTTACATGCATCTAATATTTTCCATGGTATGTCCTACTTTTGCAATTCTAAATAACCACCTCCTATGCAACTCTTGGGAAGAGGTATAAAGTTTCAACTGTAAAGTATGACAACAAACTTAAAATCTACATATATAAATCTTTTAAGTTAGGGCAAAAGGGCTTAAGTCAGAAATTGATAAAGATACAGGAGAAGCACTCAAAGTGTTGACAAACTCATGGCTTGCATTGCAGTATAGCCTACATTATACGAGATATAGGCAATTGGTAGCACGTAATTCAAGGGATGTTTTGTTCCCAGTTCTTCTTGACAAGCCATAATAGCTGAGTGGATAGCGTGGAATCTTCCTGATCAGAAGATACCCGTTTAGAATCTCGGATAGACCATGTAACTTTTCATAACTGTGGTTTGCGGGTAGGAGGGCGGACGTAAGGCAAACGGTGGTTGGTTCGCTTCCAAGCTGACGGTATGTGAATATAGTTACCTGGTCTCCAGCTTGGGATGTTTTGCATAATTTTAATAAGACATTTATGTATGTATATATAAATATAGACTATTTATATAAATTTATTTTAAAAAACACAAAAATTAGTTTTTTTTAAACTTCGACTTCTTTACCATTGAAGTTTGACCGCGTAACCATTGAAATCACAAACAATATATATTTTATTCGTACAATAACAATTTGTTAACAATTTCTGACTTAAGCCATTTTGCCCTAACTACAAAGAAATAAAAGCAAGTAAATCTAAAACAAATAAAGACACTTTACCAAAAAAGCAGCATGTTCTTCATCTCGTGGACATTGGACAGACGGGGAGTTGCGCGGGTTCTTGTACACTCTTCCGTCATCATCTACTTCTTCGTCAAGATCATCGTCTTCGTCAAGGTCTTCTAGCTCTCTTCTCGACATCTGCCTGCAATCTGGAACACGTCAAAGCATTCGTTACAATTAAAACGTACGCTGGAATTAGAAACGCGTTAATTAAAATAGATATCTTTACGAGGACTGTTTGAAGCCTTCACGGACGTCGTGCTTTTTAATGAAGTTCAATAATTTACAATATTAAAATTTTATTTCGTTTCAATCGTGTTAGTCTCTATTTATTAGTCGTAGAGAAACAGAAAGTGTGAATTTAATTTTGGAATAATTTTTGTTTCTCAATTTTGTATTTTCCCAAAAATAAAGTTTTACCTCTTGATTTTGTATCTACGAATAGTCCCTGTAATAATAAGTAGTGGTTCTTCTGTCCTGTGCTTAGTTTGCTAGATCAAATTTTATTGCATACAAAAATAATAAACGGCATCAGGAACTGGCACATAATTTCTCACAAACATATTTAAATTATAAAACAGATTTACTGTGACTTCATAATTGTAAGTGGGGTAGGAGAGGTGATTTATTAAAATTGGAGATTCACTAATAAATATTATTATTATTATCTAGAGAGAAAACTCTTCGATCGATTTCGAACAAATTTTGCACCAAACACGTCAACTAGGGCTGTATAGATGCACGAAAAAAGTTTTGAAAAACAACCCCCTTTATGGCCAAAAAAACCCCAAAAATCAGTTATTATTATTATTATTAGCTAAACGAGAATTAAAAAAATGCGTTTTTTTTGCATATGGTAGGGTACATTAAAGGCTACAAATAAGGCAAATTTTATCAAAATCGTTAGAGCAGTTTTTTTTAAAAATAATAACTGATTTTTTGGGGGGGGGTTGCCAAAAAAGGGGTTGTTTTTCAAAATTGTTCAAAACCGTTTTTCGTGCATCCGTACAGGCCTACTTGACATGTCTGGTGCAAATTTGTTTGAAATCAATTGAATAGTTTTCGCTCTAGCTTAGTATACATACAGACATACATACATACAGTCAGACATTTTGTAAAAACCTTCTTTTTTTACTCAGTGGGTCCCAAAACGGATATTTCCACAAAAATCTCAACATCGATTTTTTTTGCGATCACTATACTTTCTCTATACTATAGTATAGTGAGAAAGTAAAATGAAATAGGAAGTTGTATATTAACGTTAGAGGTGGCGCAAGTATTTGTTTTGATTCATTCAGTAGATTATTAAAAACCAATAACTATTTAAGCGTTATTTTCCAATTTTAATATCACGGGATTATAAAATAACAAACATTAAAAAACAAACTAATATTATAAAGAGGTAAATTTGTTTGTTTGTTCGTATGTAGGGGGTAATCTCTGGAACTACTGAACCAATTAAAGAAATAGTTTGACTAATAAAAAGCTAGGCTATCCCTGAGTAAAATAGGCTATAAATTCACTTTGAAAAAACATTTTCTATTTCAATATTTGTAAATTTAGTCGGAAAAAGTTCTTATGTTAGAGGCCTATACTGATGAACCAACACATGTATTTACATTTATTACCATAGCGACCAATTGAATAAAATAACATACAAAACCGCTAATATTTTTATTAACAGCAGATTTCAAACTTTGAAGCAATTATTTGTATTTCTAACTTTCAGGTTGAAGTTATTAAAGTGCAGACCTAAGCCTTGCTGGTTCTTTTAACCTTTATTATAACTGCTGTTATAAAATATATGAAATAATTTGATTGAACATTTAACATTACTTACCATCTTGGCTTTGGGGTTGTTATTATTAATCCTACACCTTTATTGTGAATAAAACATAACATGATTATGTGTATAGAAGGCTCCAACGGGGCTGGAGTGCGGAGCACGCAGGGGTTTCCACTAGTTAAGAATAAAATGCTGATTTCATCCATGTACACCATGAGGTGAATGTGCGTGCAGTTGTTTCAACGTAAATCACTGGCTATAGTATGATGTAGGTAAACTGTGCCGTTGAAACTTTCAAATATGATATAGGCTAGTAGTGCTATTAACATACACCTTCTTATAACAGCTGATTAGTTTCAACCATTTAACAAAACACCAATCAGATAAAAATATGCAGGGTGATTCACGAAGATATGCAGAAACATCGGGAATTCATTCTACATGTAAAAGTAAAGAACAAAAGTTAAATAAACATAGGTCCGGAAATGCTTTGTTTTCTAAATATCAGCCATTTTGTTTACAAAATAATTCATATCTACAGAAATGTTTGCTTGATTGAGTTCAAACTTGGCGTGAAGTTTAATTTAACAATGATCTTTCCCAAGAAAAATAAGCAATTATATCCAATCATGCGTTTCAAAATGATGACTGTTCCTAAATTACTCAAAAACCGTACATTTCAACAACAAATTTCAAGAAAATTTTTTTGTAGCCATTTTGATTACTTGTCCGATGGTGTAACTGTCAAAAAAATCTGTGAAGTATAATCGCTAAGTTAAAATGTATAACAACATATTATGTACATACGATATTGTTGTGTTTACTGTGTTGGTAAAGGATGCCGGGTTGAAGAAACCAATTATTACACATAACTTAACTATTGCATTATCCTTCATTCGAATGTTTTGACAACTACTGTACACCATCCGATAGGTATATTTTGGTCGAAAGATACCGAACAAGCAATTTATAAAGTGGAATGATCCTAAATTGAATAATTCGACCACGCAGCTGAACCGCTGACGTGAGTTGAGAGAACTTCCAAAATTAAGTTTATAGGCCTATGTTTTAGGGTTTCAACCAACAATTTGGGAAATAGGTCTATTCACGACGGTGCTGCACGCCATTCCGCATATTGGTAATATCTTCAACAAAGCATTGCGTGCTTTGCACGCCATTCCGAATACTGGGAGTATCTTCAACACACAAAGCATTGCGTGCTTCGCACGCCAACCTCAGTATTGGGAGTATGGTCAATGCACAATGCATTGCGTGCTTCGCACGCCAACCAAACGGTAAAATTCACCACATGGCTTTGAACCGGGTACTTTTATAGTACTTTACGTTTTGATAAATTTTGGGGGAACCAAGCGAGCTATAACGTCGCGTAAAAAAACAAAATGTGCAGAATAACATCCTACATTTATATTTGTAGAAAAAATTCTAAAAAAATCATTCTAGTAGAAAAAATCTCAAAAAATATTTACTTCCGGACAAAAAAAGTGCTTCCGGTTGTTGATTTTTTTTTTGCTGACGAACTTGTCTGAGCGACGTAGACAACCAATATGTGTACCAAATTTGAAATAAATCGGACTTAAAATGCGGCGGCTAGAGTGCGAAATCATATATATATATATATATATATATATATATGATTTTTAATGACACCTCAAAACGTGTTCTGGAGACCATGATCGGTGCTCATTTGCTACTCCCGACTCTGGGTCTTACCATAAGGGCCACTGCAATAGCTCATTTTTCCTATGGAAATTCGCTAATAACTGTAGTAAGCCATTATTTTGTTTACTTATGTATAGTTTCTAGACCATTGATAAAACAAAATCAAGTACATATAATAGTTAGAAGGTAAAAAGCAATGTAATTGTGAAATTACAACCAACTTGTAGGCCCTACATCCATATTTTGTGCAATATGACAATAATCTTAACAATACATTCTAGTCTCTGTAATTATATTTATCAAAAGCCTCTCAAGCTAGAGCGATATTGATTCAACTACTCGAATCTGGTGGAATGCTCAAATTAAAGAGCTTAACAATCCATTACATTAAAGTAAAGACTGGCACAACAAGGGCACCAATAAACATGAAGAAATCCTGATAGAAGTAACTTTGAACACGGTATCTCACAACTGATACGTTTACTAACTCAAGCGCGTTTCAACGACAAAGTCGCCATCTTCAGTGATGCACGAGCTACAATAGTCAAACTATAACTAACCTAACAGTATAATTATTAAACGTAATAGTTGTTGGATATTGTGTTCAGAGTTTATTCAATCAAGTATATCTCCTCACAAGTCTAGCTCAATATTTATTTTTTAAAAAAAACCTCTTCAGTGGTTGTATCAGAACATACATTTACTTCATTGTAATGTACTTTTATTTGTGCTTATTCTATTATTATTATTATCTACTTATATAAAGCTAGACGGTAACACTGATTCATTGACATTAATTATTAGGCACTTCCCGTAATCGGACCCCCTCAACCTTATACTTGAATTAAAGCTCTCGACGAGAAACTTTTGGGAAAATTGCCAGAAGTTAACATTTTTTAATTTTGCAAGCACCTTTTGGGAGGGAAAGATTTTTCAGATTTTTTTATTTTTTTTCACTTTGAGCGCGTTTTGTAAGAAAACGGTAAGAGATAGCAAAAATTGTTAAATACAAAAGTTGTAGAAAATTTCATTTCAGACTAACGATTTTCCATCAGATTTAAGATCCAATCATCCATTTAGCCACTATTCATCCGAGAAGGGAAGCTCCGCCCAACGTTTTTAAAGCTAGCCGGTTTCACTGATTCACTGACAATTATTAGGCACTTCCCGTAATCGTACCCCCCTCGACCTCATACTTGAATTAAAGCTCTTGACGAGAAACCTTTGGGAAAATTCCCAGAATTTAACATTTTTAAATTTTGGAAGCACCTTTTGGGTGGGAAAGATTTTTTCGATTTTTTCAATTTCTTCAATTTCTCACTTTGAGCGTGTTTTGTAAGAAAACGGTAAGAGATAGCAAAAATTGTTAAATACAAAAGTTGTAGAAAATTTAATTTCAAAGAGGAGATTTTCCGTCAGATTCAAGATCCAATCATCCCTTTAGCCGCTATTAACCTAAGAAGGAGCTCCGCCAAACAATTCGGAGATAATGTTTAATGAGTTTAAGTCAGCTGCCAAATAAAACAGCTGATTTGTGCTCGGTCACCTATGTACAAACAAGCCAAAGATTAACAAGATTCTTTAGCGAATTTTCCAACTGCGAGCGAAGCGAAGCAGCCATCTGAGGCGGGGTTGGGACGCAAAGCGTCCAGGGGCAGAGCCCCTAGTTACCTATACTATTGTATTAATACTAGACTAGCAGACCCGTGCGAATATTTCTCAAGTTAGTAGTAGGACTACATTTTGATTTAATACGTTGATTTAATTCAGTTAATTACTTTTATTGGAACGAAGTGCCTTAACGCGGGTTGCGGTAGGAGTTAACTAATATAAAATGTAACGCGTAACGAAAAACCGTTATCAAATTGGTTCTTATGGAAATTACAAATAGAGAATACGCGTAACAAAAAAAGTGTTATCAAATTAAATGCTATGGCAACGAATGTAAATACATTCGAGAAACATGTGTTTCGGTTCATCAATTTAAATTGAGAGACGATCGGTTCCGTCCGGCGTAGTTTAGATATTATCATCAAGCTCTGAGATACAATTTTAACACCTAGAAAGTAATTTTAAGTCTAGGAATAACCTAAAATTATTGTATGTTGCCGTTAAGACAGGTAAAATAAATTAAACATAGCCTACACACAATAATTTTAGGTTAGGCCTAGACTAATTAACCAGCATTTTATGTTTATTAATTGTATGTACAATGAATGGGCATTTAACTGTGTTTACCATCTTAGCCTTGATGTTATAATTACTTCTACACCTTCATTATAATAATATTAAACGTAGGCCTATGGAAAAAGTAAATATTTGTATATAAAACAAACTAATAATAAACGGCAATTGAAAGATTAAAATTATGTTACCGTTAAGGTTGGAAAAAGAATTGAAGAAAAGGCGTGACGAACTTCGTTCCTGACGGGGTCTCACGACCACACACATTTACTTTTTAACTTCCCGCTAAGAAAATTGAAAATTTTCTAAAATCGGGAAGTTATTGGTTTCACCCCGTTTTTCGAAAATCGAGTATTGATCAGATCTCGACGTTTTTAGGTCCTAGGAATCTTCCCTGACCACTCCTGAGAGGGTGTCACCCTGTCTGTATGTATGTGTGTGTGTATGTAAGTATGTGACCCGCTTATAACTTTTGAACGGCTTAACCGATTGGATCCTACCAAACGGCGTTCTAAAGAGTTCTATCAAACTTAGATTTCCTGAAAATTTCAACTAATTCGGACCGGTAGGTTCCGAGAAATTTCGAAAAAACTAAGAAATAAAATTTTCTCAAATCAGGTTTTTTTGGAATAACTTTTAAACGGCTTTACAGATCAATTCCAAAATCTAATCAGCTTTTAACCTTGAAAAGTGACGTCGATCGCTACCAGTCCGGTCAAAATCGGTTAATTCGTTCGTGAGATATAGTGAACGAAAAAAAATTAAAGAAAGTGTTTTTTCTCAATTTCTCCGAAATGTTTCATCAGAAAAATTTTTGTTGTCGATTCTTTCAATGGACTCGAAAAACTGCATCGATTGCCGCAAATCGAATAAAAATCGATTGATTCATTCAAAAGTTATGGCAGTTCAAAATTTCCAAAAATAGTGTTTGTTGTAATTAAACTTAGCGGGAAGTTACATGGATGGCCTTTAGGGTCAACCGTTTTCCAATTTTTTTTTATTTACGTTGGTTTATAAATAACAGTTTCCATAATATAGAATCTTAGACTGTAAACAATCTAACTGCTGTCATGCTAGTTAAACAGATTGTTAATAGATAGCGCCATTCTTTAGAAACTATATGAAGTATAATAATATAAAACAATTTTAATCAATTTTTGTAACAAAACCATGAATTTTAAACTATTTGTCTATTTTTCGTCAATAGCGGGGAACATAAGCTTTAAAATTAAGTTTTAGTAATTAATTTTGATGAAGAATTAAAGGAGAAATCGCATAACGACAAAAAAACTCATTTGATAAAGAAATATATAAGAGTGCACAGAAACTTATCTTTAAACCTCACGCTCCGAAACCACATCTTAAATGAAATCTGTAGGCCTACTGGTATATTTTACACCATCTATAAAGCATATTTAGAGAGGAATAATACGACACACCAAATATTTAGTTCTATGTAAATGCATAAAGGAACCTTAAATCAATATTCCAAAAGAGACGGGATATGGCCTTGGATCCGCCTTGCTTTGTCTTTTGGTGAAATACTGCGCCTCTCAAATACCGGAACTCTATTGTCTTAAACGGAGTAGGAAACATTCTCTTTCGACTTTAAGCGATATTAAACTCGTGGTTTGCTCTCGGTGGGTTTTTGGATAAAGAATATAACCGTATCGAATGTATTTTTAGCGAATTTTCATAGGAAAAATGAGCTACTGCAGTGGCCCTTATGGTGAGACCCAAGGTCGGGAGTAGCAAATGAGCATCGCTCATGGTCCCCAGAACACGTTTTCGGGTGTCATTAAAATTCATATATATATATATATATGTATATATGTTTTCGCACTCTAGCGGCCGCATTTTAAGTCCGATTTGGTCCAAATTTGGTACACGTGTTGGTTGTTTATGTGGCTCGGACGAGTTCGTTAGCCAAAAAAATCCAACAACCGGAAGTACGTTTTTTGACCGGAAGTAACTATTTTTTTAGATTTTTACTACGAGAATGAAATTTTTTTAGAGTTTTTTCTACAAACATAAATGTAGGATGTTATTCTGCACATTTTGTTTTTTTACGCGACCTTATAGCTCGCTCGGTTCCCCCAAAATCGATCAAAACGTAAAATACCATAAAAGTACCCGGTTCGAAGCCAAGTAGTGCAAACTCGCGAGGCCACTAGGCTTGCGCCTAGTACAAATTCTACTAATATATTGCGTACACACAGACAGCTGTTCAACGCCTTCGTGAGTAGACCTATTTCCCAAATTGTTGGTTGAAACCCTAAAACATAGGCCTATAAACTTAATTTTGGAAATTTGCTCAACTCACGTCAGCGGTCCAGCTGCGTGGTCGAATTATTTATTTCTCAAACAAATAATTTCTTCATGACAGAAATAATGAGCATACTGCAAACGTTAAATCCATACTCAGGGGAAAAAATTCCAAAACGTTATTGTTATCTTTAACGACGGAGTAAATTCATAAGATGGAGAAATCACTACTAGTAATAAGCCTGTATAGCTGGTGAAGCAAATTTTCGCCATCTTTGTACGGCAAACTCGGTCGTCCGCGGCGAACATTTTAATTTGTCGCCTTTTGATTGGCTTTGAATGTATTAAAAAACGTGATACTTGGCTGGCCGAAATGTTAATAGTAAATTTTTCAAGCCACCAGTATGCATCAAATTAGTTTTTCATTCATATTGTTTTATTAAATGTTAAAGTTTTATCAATCATTAATGTAATAAACGGTACCAGGATCTGGCACATACTTTCTCACAATCATATTTAAATTATTAAACAGATTCACTGTGACTTGTAGGGTGGGGTAGGAGAGGTGATTTTGTATTTAAGTTGGAGATTAAAAATAAACATTATTATTATTATCTAGAGAGAAAACTATTCCATAGATTTCTAACAAATTTGCACTAAACACGTCAATTAGGCCTGTATAGACGCACGAAAAAATGTTTTGAAAAATTTTGAAAATCAACCCCCTTTATGGCAAAAAAAATCCCCAAAATCTGTTATTATTATTATTATTACCTAAACGAGAATTTTTAGAAAGATGCGGTTTTTTTGCATATGGTAGGGCACATTAAACGCTACAAATAAGACAAATTTTATCAAAATCGTTAGAGCCGTTTTTTTATTAAAAAATAATAACTGATTTTTTGTCCAAATTTTTCAAAACTCTTTTTCGTGCATCTATACAGGCCTACTTGACATGTCTATTGCAAATTTGGTTGAAATCGATCGAATAGTTTTCTCTCTAGCTTTGTATACATACAGACAGACATTTTGTAAAAACCACTTTTTTGGACTCAGGGGGTCAGAAAACGGATATTTCCACAAAAATCTCAACATCGATTTTTTTGCGATCACTATACTTTCCCTATATACTATAGTATAGTGAGAAAGTAAAAAAAATACATGAAAAAGTTAGTAAGCGAGGAAACTTTTTAGTTTTTGGTCAAACACATTTTGTCAGCGGCAAATTTGTAGATAAATAGTTGAACTTTAAGAATGTATTTACCTTTTCTGTCTAAAACGATTAGTTTTGTCACAGTGACAGGTTGAACACAACTAAATAATGTAACAGGTTTCCTCTACGCACGGCTGTAACCCAAGTCTGTCCAGTTACTGGCTGCTGAGTTATTGTGTTGATCACATCAAATAACTTCTAATATTATCGTATTAAAATATATATTTGACAAGCTGACCCTTACGGCATTGCCCGTGGTGGTTGGTATTTTCAGTCTTTTTAACGTAATAATTGTATTCTTTTTAAGTGTTCAGTCAGTGAGTGGTATTTGGCTTTTATATGTATAGATCTTAAATAATAAAAGCACTATTATCAGAATAATAAAAGATCTGAAATTATGACTTTAGTAACTTTGATCCCCCCAAACCTCTCCTAAAATTTGAAAATTTTTCATACCCTTTCTTAGTGAGCACCTATGGCTCTAGAGGAAGCTAGATACCAAATTTCATTCCAATCCTTCCGGTAGTTTTGAAGAAATCGTGATTTAATAACTTTGATCCCCCCTAACCCACCCTAAAATTTCGAATTTTGTGAAACCCTTTCTTAGCGAGCTCCTATGGCCCTATAGGAAGCTACATAGCAAATTTCATTCCAATATGTTTGGTTATTTTGGAGAAATCGTGATTTAGTCACTTTAACACCCCAAACCCTCCTAAAATTTCCAATCTTTAAAAACCCTTTTTTAGTGAACACTTATGGCCCTAGAGGAAGGTACATACCAAATTTCATTCCAATCCGTTCGGTAGTTTTGAAGAAATCGTGATTTAATAAATTTGATCACCCCAAACCCCTCCTAAAATTTCGAATTTTTTCAAACCCTTTCTTAGTAAGCTCCTATGGCCCTAGAGGAAGCTACATACCAAATTTCATTCCAATCCGTTCGGTAGTTTTGAAGAAATCATTTTTTAATAACTTTGATCCCCCCAAACCCTCCCTAAAATTTCGAATTTTTTCAAACCCTTTCTTAGTGAGCACCTATGACCCTAGAGGAAGCTACATACCAAATTTCATTTCAATCCGTTTTTGAGAAATCGTGACGAGTGAGTCAGGGAGTGAGTGAGTGGTATTTCGCTTTTATATATATAGATTAAATAATAGTAACACTTAAAAACATGAATGACAAATTTTATCTTCGTTAATTTTTCCTGAAATAAATAATTGTTTAGAGTAATATGCAAAACTCTTTTTTTATAGGAATATTATAGTAATTAGTTTACCTTTCCTCGTTTTGACATAATATGTTCTGTATTTGTAAAATAATTTTATGCTTCAATTGTTATTTTGTTTTTTAATTTATTTGTATAATTATAATACGCTAATAAGGTTATAAGGATGCTAACCAATCAATGGATACAGTATATTTACTGGCCCAAAAACAATAAATGGTACCAGGAACTGGCACATACTTTTTCACAAACATATTTAAATTATTAAACAGATTCACTGTGACTTCATAATTGTAGGTGGGGTAGGAGAGGTGATATTAAAGTAGGAGATTAACTATAAATATTATTATTATCTAGAGAGAAAACTATTGGATCGATTTCAAGCAAATTTGCACCAGACTTGTAATTTAGGCCTGTACGAAAAAAGGTTTTAAAAATTTTTGGAAAACCACCCCCTTTTCGCCGAAAACCCCCAAAAATCAGTTAGTATTATTATTATCAGCTAAACGAGAATTTTTAGAAATATGCTGTTTTTTGGATATGGTTGGGTACATTAAGGGCTACAAATAAGCAAAATTTTATCAAAATCGTTAGAGCAGTTTTTTTTTATAAAAAAATAATAACTGCTTTTTGGGAGGTTGTTTTTCAAATCTTTTCAAAAACATTTTTCGCGCATCTATATATACATCTAAGTGACATGTCTGGTACAAATTTTTTTGAAATCGTTTGAATAGTTTTCTCTCTAGCTTTGTATACATACAGATATACAGACATACATACAGACATACAGACAGACATTTTGTAAAAATCACTTTTTTGGACTCAATGGGTCCCAAAACGAATATTTCCACAAAAATCTCAACATCGAATTTTTTCTCTATACTATAGTATAGTGAGAAAGTAAAATTGTTTTACGCAAACTGTTCCTTATTTTTGTTTTGTGAACGTTTTGGTTATACACTTTTGAATAATGATGAAGAATAATATTGAAATATTTGGTAAATATAGCCTTAGTTAATAATACATGTGGTTGTCTTCTACGTCAAGGAAGTGACCGTTTTGAACAAATGTTTAGCCCCACATAGTTTTTGAGGACCATTAAAGATATTTGAGTAAGCAAATTTTTTCCAAATTCGTCATTATCATACCTCACAGTTTTTCTTATAATATCTTCACTGATTTTACAAATTTTGACAACGTCTGCTGATGGTAAAACACCGAAAAGCGACCGCCACTGAAGCGCGCACCACTACCCCCTACCAAGGCCACCGCCATATTTCTCCGGCAGCTTTCCTCACCGACGGACTAAAACGCTCCCTCCATTTTATTTACATTCTCCGTGGCTTTAACCTTTTACCGAAACTGAGAAAACAAAGTATATGTGCATTAACAGCCGATGAAACCTTTTACATTATAACAGTCATCCAAATAAGGTTTAATCTATCCTATCTCTGTCCCAAATAGAAATTCCATAAGACATTTAGGCTGATCTGCCTTATAGTATCTGAGGGGAGAAAATGGAATGTTGAGACGAACAGAGTGATGTGTGTCAAAAAGGCGTATTGATGAGCACCTATATTGATATGTGTTTAGCATATATCTGCTTATAGCTAGGTAACTATAAACAAGCTTACGCAGGACTATAACTTGAGGCAGCCCATACTGACCTGCAGGGTTTATAGAAATCCATCCGTAACCAACCCTTTTACAATCCTATTAGCAACGCTTCCATGAACCCCCTAGTTTAAAATTAAAATAAAACTAATCATAATGTGATATACTGATTCACGTGTTCATATTAAGAACAACTACGGAACAAACATTTCTGTTTTTGTCCCATTTCAATCGGACATCTTTTACGGTTTTAATAAAATATTATAAACTACTAGAGGGCTCCGCCCCATGCTCGCTTCGCTCGCCAACCACAGCGGTGACACACCTCAAAGCAAATGCAAACAGGTTATTTTATATAAATAGGCCCTACTATTAAATTCTAATATGTCTTATTTATTTCAATTAGGATGTAACATAATGGTTTCTTATTTTGAAATTCCTTAATTTATTGAAGGATTATTCTCTAGCTTTAAGGAAAGTGTAACAATCAAAATTTTACTACATTTTCACCCCTTAGCAGCACGTGACAAAATGTCAATCTATGACACTTTTTTATGTATCTTGTAAGAATTAAATGTACAAATTTTCAGCTCACTACCTTTAAAGAAAATATAACAATTAATGTTTATTGTTTTAAGGGTTGTTATCACATTTTCACAACTTAGCAGCAAGCGACAAAAAGCAAATCTAGTTTACTTTTTGTATGCATCTTGTAAGAAATAAATGCACAAAATTTCAGCTCTCTCGCTTTAAGGGTCTGCTACAGTAAACGAGAAAACAACTGTAATTTCTTGCAGCTGAGCGCTTTGACATTGCCTCATTTCAAACCATTTTATAAATCCATCTTTTTTAATTGAGTGCTGAAAAAAAAACTGAATATTCTTTATAAAATTTCGGATCCGGCTTGCAAATTACTTTTCATTATTTATTTTTTATTGTGTTAGGAAAAATCAAACTTTGTACTTACAAAATGTCAATTACATAACAAAAGAAAAACATTTTTTTTAATCTAAAATGTAAAACGGTGCGTATTGTAATTGTGCTTAAAATGAGACCTTGCAAACAATTTTATTATAAAAAATAAACGAAATAAATTGTTTGAAATTTAACATTGCTATGGGATACAAATCCAAGATGGCCGCCACTACAGCAGACCCTTAAGGAAAGGATAATAATTAATATTTATTGTTTTATGGGTTGTTTAAACCCTTAAATCAACATTAATTCTAGTCTATGTTACTCAAGGATAGAGTAGCTTTTTATTAGCAAAATTATTTTTTCAATCGGTTCAGTAGTTCCAGAGATTACCCCCTACATATAAACAAATACAAAATCAAATTTTACCTCTTTATAATATTATTAATAATAACCCCAAAGCTAATGTGGTAAATAATGATAAATGTTCAAATCAAATTTTTTCGTATTTTATAACAGCAATTATAATAAAGGTTTAAAGAACCAGCAAGGCTCAGGTCTACACTTTAATACAAACCTAACCTAAACGTTAGAAATTTAAACAATTGCTTAAAAGTTTGAAGTCAGCTGATAATGGAAACATTGGAGCAAACAGCTGTTTTATCTGTTATTTTTTTAAATGGGTTGCTATGGTAATAAATGTAAATGCATGTGATGATTCATCAGTCTAGGCCTAACCTAAGATTTTTTCCGACTAAATTTAAAATATTGAATAAAAAAAGTTTTTATCAAAATCAATAATTATAGCCTATGTTACTCAGGGATAGTATAGCTTTTTATTAGTAAAACAATTTTTCAATCGGTTCAGTAGTTTCAGAGATACAAACAAACAAACAAACTTTACCTCTTTATAATTTTAGTATAGATAAACAAAATACAAAATGTGATGGTATATTTTTCCTCTATACAAATAATTTGAAACTGTAAAAGAATAAAAAGTATTAATTCTATGTTTTAAACATTTAAATTCTATGTTTTGGCATACCTTCTCTAGTATACCTAAGTTGTAGTTCACAAGTCAGGCTCAGAATTTAATTTCCTATTTTATATTACGTGAAAAGTTATTTGGGAATAGGAGGTCTTTAATAAGAATAATCAAAAATATAATAAAGATGTTTGTTTGTTATACTATATACAAATTACGAAGGAGGAATACGTTATTACTGTGCTATATTGCGTCTCAAAACATTAGATATCCTTAGAAATACCTCATCCTTCCACTTCCCTTCTCGTTGTTCTTCGGCTCGTTGACTTTTTCATTCTGTCCAATCTCATTTTCATTCCATGTCTGATTAAGGCAACAGTTCTTTTATTGTTTCAGTCAACTACAGACCCTGAGCCCAAGACGTTTATGTTTTAGTGAAATGTATTCAATTTAAACAACTATCGATTATATTAACGCATAAAGGACAGTTTGATATCATCAATAAAGGACCCATACAAAATATTTCAAAACTCCTGCCTAGCAAATTTAGTTTTCCTCTTACAATATACATTTCCAGATCTTGATCAGATTCACAAGGTTTACTTTCCAAATAATTACACAGACAATATTTGATTTGTATTAGCCGGCTTGAAACGTATACATAACACTTTCATTTACTATTTTTAGTGTCTAAATTTTATTTAAAATTACTTGTAACTTACAATATTGCCCCCTTAAACTAGAAAACATATTCTTTAATATACCCTCAGCATATTATAATACACTAGTGGTCCTGGCAATGCTTGATTCAATTTTAAGGGTGGTTATCCCCTTTCATCCCTTTGACTTAAGTAATCGAATTGTAAATGTCTTTTATATCAATTAAGAAAAATATTAAATAATTTTAGGTTTATAGTCTGTAGGAATTTAGTGCAATTTATTTTTATTGTATAGGGGTAACTACCCCATTTAAATCTTTTTGTTTCTAGTGACGATATTCTCTAAAAAAATCCTGGTAAATACCCGCTAAGGACTTAAGAGCTACCCTTATGCAATAAATTTTATTATGTACCTTGGTACAATTTCTGTACTTTACATGTGCATGTGTGAGTTAGCCTGCGTTCTTCCACCATTTCACTTTGTGCAAGTAAAATGAGGACGATAAACGAAAAAATGTTTCAATCTAAACCTCCAATCAGACAAACTTCTTGCTTCTTCGAACACAGCCTACATTGTCCTTCTTTTTTTATCTTGGAATTTAATTTTGTTCAAGCAGCTTCCAGCCCTTTATGTAGTAGTTCAGTGTAGTTTATTGTCAGTAGTGACAGCCATTAAATTTACACAATTTCGTTGCGACTTAGTAATAACTAATTTCAATTCAAGACTAAACTAATATTTCGTTACCAGAATTTCGTGTAAAAAAATGTGTACAGCATCTATATATACAAAATCTAAAACCCACTTACTCACTGACTGACTGACTGTTCACAGTATCTCAAAAACCATACCACCTAGGAACTTGAAATTTGATACACATATTGATCATAGGCACTAAAGGCGCACTAAGAAAGGATTTTAAAATATTTGGCCTGTAAGGGTTGAACAACCCCTAAAACAATAAATATTGTTTGTTATATCACAAAAACCCTACCTCCTAGGAACGTGAAAATTGGTACACGTATTTGTCATAGGGTCTAGAAGCGTGCTTAGAAAGGATTTTAAAATATTTGGCCTGTAAGGGTTGAAACAACCCCTAAAACAATAAATATTGTTTGTTACACAATACACATCTCAAACACAATATCTCATAGAAACGTGAAATTTGGTACACGTATTTCTAGGAGCACACTAAGATAGAATTTTAAAATATTTGGCCTGCAAGGGTTGAAAAACCCCCTAAAACAATAACTATTGTTTGTTATATATTAAAAAACGCTAACGCCTAGGAACGTGAAATTTGGTACACGTATTTGGCATAGGCGCTAGAGGGGCAGTAAGATAGGATTTTAAAATATTTGGACTTTAAGGGTTGAAACTACCCTAAAACAATAAATGTTGTTTGTTTACTTTCCTTAAAGCTGAGATTTGGTACATTTATTTCTAACACAGATATATACAAAAGTTTCAAATTTTATCACGTTTTTTTAAGGGGTAGAAATGTATTAACAACCCCTTAAACAATAAATATTTATTTTTTATTTTTTCCTTAAAGCTAGAAAGCTGAAATTTCGTACATTTATTTCTTACAAGATACATATACAAAAATAATCCAGTTTTACAATTTATCACGATTTGCTAAGGGATGAACATTTAGCAACAACCCCGATAACTATAAATATTAATTGAATACCGCCAAAGAACGTGATTTGGTACAAATATTGCTCATAGCGCTAGAGGCGCATTTTTATATGATTTTAAAATATTTGGCCTTTAAGGGTTGAAACATCCTCTAAAACAATAAATGTTGCTTATTTACTTTCCTTAAAGATGAAATTTTGTACATTTATTTCGTACAAAACACATGAGAAAATTAAATGAGTTTCACATTTTGTTACGTGCCGCTAGAAGTTAAAATGTTATAACAACCCCTAAAAACAATACATATTAATTTTAATACTTTTATTAAAACTAGAGAGCTGAAATTTTGTACATTTATTTCTTACACAATACACATAAAAAGTAAACCAGTTGTAAATTTCGTTACGTGCTGCTAGGGATGAAAATGTAATAACAGCCCAAAGAAACAATAAATATAAATTTTTATACTTTCCTTAAAGCTAGAGAGCTGAAATTTGGTACTTATTAATTTTAAGAAAATATTTTAGAAGTAAGCTGATCAAAACTATCCCGATCTATGCATTCGCATATTAAAGACGTATCTGGGTGATCTGCAAACATCCACCTAAGACTGTGATTTACCAGTCTGTAGATTTAACGGTTGAAAAAGAAGAATTTTCACTCTGAATTTTTAACTTTTTATTGATTGAATTAATTCAGCACACATACCGTACGGGGGCAATTTCCGGGCAACCAGTGAACAATAAATACAAAACTAATTGAAAATACATGTTATTCACTTCCGTGAAATAATAGATTAGAGAAAATCAGAGAAAAATATGACAATTAATTATAAATCATAGTGATGCAAAAAAACTAATTCCCTGTAGCGAAGCACGGGTATTCAGCTAGTTTAGGTATATGATAAATGGTCAAAAATCTACAGTAGTTTGAGTAGTACATTTGGCAACTATAGTGAAAATTTAGAATAAAATAATTGAATAGAATAATAGTTATAGTTTGACTATTGTAGCTCGTGCATTACTGAAGATGGTGATTGTCGTTGAAACGCGTTTGAGTTAGTAAACGTATTAGTTGTGAGATTCTGTGTTCAAGTTTGATTTTATCAAGTTTATCTTATCACAAGTCAAGCTCAAATATGTATACCTTAGCAGTATATTTAAAATCGACAAATAGTAAGTATATGGGCCAAATGAGGAAGTACCCACGGATACTAGAATACATGGTAGGGGTCACGCGCAGGTCCCTGCCGCCCGGTGTCAGAGTGTAATTGTACCACCTATGGAATTTCCCCCCCCCCCTCGCCTCTTACACCGGCTCGGAGACGTGACGTCACCCTGGACCCTCCGCCTCGCCACAATGTATACAGACTCCACAGTCCAGAATGTCATTCGCTATTCGAACACTAAAACGCGTAACCTGCAGCCTTCAATTTCGTTAGATATTTTTAATACTTAGGGACGAACGTATAATTTTGCAGGCCAGTACGATTTTATATCGGTATATACATTTATTAATATTAAAAGTGCCCTAACCATGCCGTTACTCTTAAGTTTTGTGTAATAATCACTAGAGTTTGATGAATTCCCGTGTGCACAAATTTTAAACGATTTTTTTATTCAATGAAAAGTTTGATCATGTTTGACCTAAACCGTAACATTTATAAAGATGTAATTCGTTTATAAGTATAAGTTGACCATTTATTTATTTCAGAAACAATTTATATTTTTTACATTTTATCAAACCATTTGTCCATGAGAGTTCGTACCTGATCCAACCACCTTCATCAGTCTTCCCCACTAGATATGTTTTAAAATATATTTTATATGTAATTGTTTCTGAAATAAATGTTTTACCAGTCTCAGTCTCCAACCAACACCTTGTAAAACCAAGGTAATATTTTTCGAAGGAAATTTTACAAGGAAACTAGTTGAATATTATGATCGCAAATCTGTCATGGTTAAATAATATTAAAAGCAATGTAGATATCATTTTCTGAAAAAGTTTGTTTACATATCAATAATAGTTTCTTATCAGCAAATTAATTATTAAAATTGTGGAAAATATTTTTTAAATTAATTAATAATAAAATAAATAAAATATTGTTTTACATGAGTAAGTACAATACATATAACCAATTCACTCATATGTATAATCAATTTGTGTATATGTTTATATCATCCAAATTGATATCTTCAGACTTTTGTTACTTGTAGAAGAACGCCCAGAAATGAATAGTTATAATATTTAAAGATCATCATAAAAAAAACTAATATTAACATTAACTAAGGCAAACTGAGTTAATTGGTCTGAAATTGTATTGTAAACGTACGAAGAACACATTTGGTAATAATTGTTTTCAATTGATAGTTTGAATCAATACTGCAAGAATTCTTTACACACCAGATGCACATCTTCTTTATCCAAACATTAGTAAAATATTACATTTAGTGAGCTTCAAATCTCAATGAACATTATATTGTAATATTTTTTATTTGAACTTATTTATTATGTATTTTATAGTTCTAGTTTCACCTTTTTCCCCCACTACTTAACTCTTTGTTTAGCTAGCCAAAAGAAAGTTTGGTTAGTTTTTTTAACATCTACAACCTAATTCTTATAATCTTCTGTTTATATAATTCTTTATAATAAGAAAATATTATAAACTATAAAATTTCAAAAATTTTAATACATGGAACGTTTTTGTAAAATCACAAATGTAAATTTCAAGCAGATAGCAATTATGAATATATTAATATTTAAAGTTAATTGTTCATTTAAAGTGTAATAATTATTAACATAGTTTATCTTAAACCTCAAATAATATATGTTCTCAATCGATAAGTAAATCATTAATTATTTACTTTTCATAAGTGTCTGGCAAACGTACCATGCATCACAAAAGCAAAATACAAACTCATTTGAGGTTTTTCAGGATAGTTATCACTAAATGGCGATCAAAAATAAATCTAAATTATTACAATATTCAACTTACTCTACAAAATGGGAAAAAAACAATAATCTCAATCACCTATTATTTTGTCTATCCATGTATGTCATTCAATTTGAACACGTTCCAGACAAAAATGAGTTGGTCTTATCTAGTGCCATTAAATAATAGTTTCAAACTTGTTCTTGTTTATGTATCTGATAGATTTTACTTTAACTCAATCTCCATATGTAAGGTACGCATTTATTTTTAAATTCTTACTGTAATACACAACGAATTTGGACATTAATTTCCTACTCACTTCTGCCTAATAGCCTAATAATAGAAGGGATGGAGTGTTGTTTTAAACAGTACGTTATTCTCCACAGAGCAATAATTTATATGTGCCATTTAACCTTTTAAAATCAGCAATAAAAATATAGGTGGCAATTTAAATAAAGAAAAACTACGAAGTCATAGCTTTTCGTAGTTAAATTTTTGATACAAACTTTTTATATGTTTAATATATATATATATATAAGAAACTAAAAACGAAAGAAACTTTTAACAATGTAAATCATGTAATTTCGTAATAGTCAAAGTCCAAATTGACTTGAATCTAATAAGTTGTTTAGAGTCAAACCATTGTAATAAAAATGGTAATTGCAACGAATTTGGAAACAAACAACAGAAGTAAATATCGCTAGTAAGTTTAGACAAAAAATATAATTACAACTTACCGTCGTCAATAGTCAATTGTCGTATAAATTCTTCAAACGACGGCCGTTTCGGCTTATTCTGCCATTTTCAAGTTAAAATTTGTTGGATGAATAAGCCGAAACGGCCGTCGTTTGAAGAATTTATACGACAATTGACTATTGACGACGGTAAGTTGTAATTATATTTTATATATAACAATAGTCGGAATGGCGATAAGCATAATAAGTAAGTTTAGACGTTTTAATGCAAATTAAATAGAGGGTATTAATGGTAACACGGTCGCAGTAGAAGTTAATGCTTTTAAAATTTCCCTAAATAAAAAATATATATAATTTATAGATACAAAAACAGGACTCATTAATTACTTATCTATTTAATATAAGTTTAGTGTACGGGCGACAAGAAGCGGGCCGGGAGGGAGGGTTCAGAGTGACGTCGCTGGCGCGTGAGTCTACTGCGCATCCTACTCATGACCCCTACCGTGTATTCTAGTATCCGTGGAAGTACCCTTTAGGCTGGTAAATATTATATAGACGGTGCGCAGTTTACAATTATATCTTTAGATACATCAAATTAAATTGCTTAGTGATTAATTACACAAACGAAATACCGTTGCCACGTGTTCAGATTTGTATAGAGTAGTTCAAAACAAATAAAATAAATAATAATTTAAAAAATTTGCTTTTCATCAAATGTTAAAAATATTTCAACGGTAGATATTTATAAAAGTAGAGTTATTATAAAAATATAGTATAACGCACCCCACGCTTTTGTTAATTATTTTCAAATTTTTAGTTCGGTTTGCTTTTAAAGCATTTTTTTCAAACTATTATTTATTGTCTTATTTTTAGTCTGGGGACCATGATCAGTGCTCACTTACTACACCAAACAAAATTTATGAGCTCCCGAAGTTTTTGCATTTCGTCGTGAATTACCCTGTATATAAAGTTTTTAATGACACCCGAAAACGTTTTCTGGGGACCATGATCAGTGCTCACTTACTACACCCAACAAAATTAATATTGCATTGTCATCGGTCTTTGATAAGTGTGCAAAGTTTCAAATCAATCCGACGTTTTGAAGGGGGTTAACATCACGTCGTGTTCTGGGGACCATGATCAGTGCTCACTTACTACACCCAACAAAATTAATATTGCATTGTCATCGGTCCTTGATAAAAGTGTGCAAAGTTTTAAATCAATCTGACGTTTTGAAGGGGGTGAAAATCACGTTCAAGATTCCGTTACATAGCTAATACGAAGCTAATAAAAGCGTATTAAAAATACAGAATATTCACATCTAAAGTTTTAAAGTCCGTTGCAGTTTATGGGTTGCCTTGGTTTAAATCTTAAGAAAATCTTATTTATTTAAAAATTATCAAAATCAGTGTTGCAGCGTAAAGGGCAAATCTTTACTTTTCAAACCAAACACTTTATAAACCTATTTAAGCTTTATTAACTCTTCGGGTCTATTTATATCCAGTTTAAATCCTATTAAATGGAATTCCTTTCTCGAGATTAAGCGATCTAAGTCGTGATATTGTGTTAAGTTTAAATTCAAAAGATCAGCAAAGTATTGTCTATCAGCTTTTGTGGCTGTTTCAACGCCATTCAAAACAAGATTAGACGGTAAAAGAAGAAAGTTTGAATGGATCTAGAAAAGTAGTTGGAAGTCGTAGTTTTAAGTTAGACAGTTAAATCTTAAACAGTGATTTGTTGTTATGTTTCATTTGCAAGCTAGATATTTGGTAAAATTATGTAAAAAAAACGATGATTTAATTTTTACTTTCCCACTATATATTACAGAGAAAGTATAGTGAACGCAAAACAAATCGATGTTGAGATTTTTGTGGAAATGTCCGTTTTAGGACCTCCAGAGTCCAAAAAAGAGGTTTTTACAAAATATCTGTCTGTATGTCTGTTTGTCTGTATGCATTCAAAGCTAGAGAAAAAACTATTCGATCGATTTCAAACAAATTTGCACGAAACATGTCAATTAGGCCTGTATAGATGCACGAAAAAGGTTCCAAAATTTTTGAAAAACAACCCCCGTTTTTGGCAAAAAAACCTCCAAAAAATCTTTTATTATTTTTTTATACAAAATTGGCACTAACGATTTTGACAAAATGTTATTTATTCGTAGCCCTTAATGTACCCTACCATATGCAAAGAACCGCATCTTTCTAAAAATTCTCGTTTAGCTAATAATAATAACTGATTTTTGGGGTTTTTGGCCAAAAAAGGGGGTTGTTTTTCAAAACCTTTTTTTGAAAATGTTTTGTGCAAATTTGTTCGAAATCAATGGGTTTGTTTTACAATTAAAGTTCGAAAATTAAATAATGCAACTTGAATTTGCTAGAATAATTTGCCACCTTTTATTTTACTAGAATTAATTATTAATTGCAATGATCAATGATAAATGTTTTTGAAGTAATTTAAATATCATCTGTACTAATATTATAAAGAGATAAACTAAAATTAGTTTGTTTGTTAGGGTATAATTTCTGGAACTACTGAACCGATTGAAAAAGTAGTTTTACTAATAAAAAGCTACACTATCCCTGAGTAACATTGGCTAGAATTAATTCTGATTTAGGTGTTAAAACAAAACCTAAAACAAAAAATATGAATTTGTATACTTTCCTTAAAGCTAGAGAGCTGAAATTTTGTACATTTATTTCTTACAAGATACGTAGTAGTAAACTAGATTTG
>JAGFPH010002643.1:123803-135846 GCA_018207615.1 Philaenus spumarius | reverse complement strand
TAATTGCTTATTTTTCTTGGGAAAGATCATTGTTAAATTAAACTTCATGCCAAGTTTGAACTCAATCAAGCAAACATTTCTGTAGATATGAATTATTTTGTAAACAAAATGGCTGATATCTGGAAAACAAAGCATTTCCGGACCTATGTTTATTTAACTTTTGTTCTTTACTTTTACATGTAGAATGAGCTCCCGATGTTTCTGCATATCTTCGTGAATCACCCTGCATATTTTTATCTGATTGGTGTTTTGTTAAATGGTTGAAACTAATCAGCTGTTATAAGAAGGTTAATATCACTACTAGCCTATATCATATTTGAAAGTTTCAACGGCACAGTTTACCTACTACACGCACATTCACCTCATGGTGTACATGGATGAAATCAGCATTTTATTCTTAACTAGTGGAAACCCCTGCGTGCTCCGCACTCCAGCCCCGTTGGAACCTTCTATACTCATAATCATGGTATGTTTTCTTCATAATAAAGGTGTAGGATTAATAATAACAACCCCAAAGCCAAGATGTTTAAATGTTCAATCAAATTATTTCATATATTTTATAACAGCAGTTATAATAAAAGTTAATAAAAGAACCAGCAAGGCTTAAGTCTGCACTTTAATAACTTTAACCTGAAAGTTAGAAATACAAATAATTGCTTCAAAGTTTGCAATCTGCTGTTAATAAAAATATTAGCGGTTTTGTATGTTATTTTATTAAATTGGTTTCCTATGTTAATAAATGTAAATACATGTGTTGGTTTATCAGTCTAGGCCTCACCTAAGAACTTTTTCCGACTAAATTTACAAATATTGAAATAAAAAATGTTTTTATCAAAGTAAATTTCAGGGATATCCTACCTTTTTATTAGCCAAACTATTTTTTCAATTGATTCAGTAGTTCCAGAGATTACCCACTAAATACGAACAAACAAACAAACAAATTTTACCTCTTTATAATATTAGTATGGATAAAGAATTTTTTGTTTTTTAATGTTTGTTATTTTATAATCCCGTGATATTTAAATTGGAAAATAACGTTTAAATAGTTATTGGTTTTTAATAATCTACTGAATTAATCAAAACAAATATTTGAGCCACCTCTAACTTTAATGTACAACTTCCTATTTAATTTTATTTTTGTATGCAATAAAATTTTATCCAGTAAACTAAGAACAAGACAGAAGAACCACTAATTATTATTACAGGGACTATTCATAGACACAAAAGCAAGAGGTAAAACTTTATTTTTGGGGAAATAAGAAATTGAGAAACAAAAAATATTCCTAAATTAAATTCACACTTTCTGTTTCTCTACGCCTACTAAATAGAGACTAACACAATTGAAACGAAACAAAATGTTAATATTTTAAATGATTGAGCTTCATTCAAAAGCACGACGTCCGTGAAGGCTTGAAACAGTCCTCGTAAAGATATCTATTTGAAATAACGCGTTACTAATTCCAGCATACATTTTAATTGTAACGAATGCTTTGACGTGTTCCAGACTGCAGACAGATGTCGAGAAGAGAGCTAGAAGACCTTGACGAAGACGATGATCTCGACGAAGAAGTAGATGATGACGGAAGAGTGTACAAGAACCCGCGCAACTCCCCGTCTGTCCAATGTCCACGAGATGAAGAACATGCTGCTTTTTTGGTAAAGTGTTTTTATTTGTTGTAGATTTATTTGTTTTTATTTATAGGGTGTATCAGAACGGGTGGCCGGCTTGTATAGCATTGAAACGAGAATACTTATACATTTAGTTTAAACTGATACTTAACCCTATTTCGACCTCAAGGAATTCAGTAAAAATGTTTTCAACCCTCTAAAATGCCCCAAAAGGGTATTTTTGGGGGTGGGGGTTGGTTTTTGGGAAATTTTCAAAATGTAAAGGTAGGTGTCGTGTTATACCTCATTTTAAAGGTCTCGGTACACTGATCATTAAAACAAAATTTTTCATTTATCTTGCACCGTCAATACAGGGTGGGCCGAAACATCATAAAAAATTAAGTTTACATATCTTTTTACATCTGACATAAATTTTTTTTTTAACAACTAAAATTTTTAATGTACATTGACAAAGATGTGACCTTTCAAACAATACCTAATGTTGGTAGGTTTTCTCACATTTCTAGCAGGTTTCAAAATTTAGAAGTTTCAAAAGTCAATATCTCAAAATTTTCAAATTGCAATGTGGGTCATCTTACATATCAAATTGAAGCCCTTACAACTATCAACATTTTTCATATTTGAATTTTTTTCATTTATCTATAGTGACAACACTGGACTTTCTTGATTAGTTATATAATGGCGGTTTGACACGGCTACGGAGCACACACATTACAATATGCAGGTATGGGTCTTTAAAGAGAGTGAACGAATAGAAGCAACGAAAAAAATGTTTATCAAAAGATTATTTCGATTACCTTTCAATACCCCGAAGTATACATTATATTTGGAGACTGGGTTTGAAAAATTACATTTATTCACATTGAAAATGAATCTAAATTATATTGTAAAAGTTATGACTTAAAGACCGGATAGGTTGACTAGAAATATTGCACAGCAAGTTATAAAAAGAAATGTTTTTTGGTGGCGGGATTGGAAAAAAATGGGAAGGAAGTTCGGAATTGAACCAGACTTCGGAGCACACTCCATCGATGCTTTACGGGCAAATCTTCTTAGTATTATGGAGGCTCTGAAGGCGAGTTGGTTGGCTGAATGTATAGGCAGGGCCAGAACATCAGTTTATCACCAGCAGTACCTAACTCTCGACCTAAACAACGGTTATTTGACTGATGATTTAGATATTATCTCCATATCATGGATTATTAAAGCTAGGGCGGAGCTGCTTAATCTTAACTAGTGGACCCGGCAATGCTTCGCTATTGCTTGATTTACCTAACCTAAAATTATATTCAGTTTTTGATCCAATTCAGTTGTTGATCAAAATCAGCTGTTGATCAAAATCAGCTGTTTTAAGCTTTTCATACGAACAGCTGTTTTTTGTGCCCCTGATAAAATCAAAAAAAATCTTTCTTCTTCTTCCTTAAGATTGACCTTCCATAAGATTAACATTGAAACTTTGAGGGCCACTGGGGCGTATCCCTGAGGACCGATGTAAATTATAATGGGGTTCTGCTCATCTACAGGACACTACCTTTCTAGCGGTATGCGCGAATTTCTCCTACGATGCACACAAGCTGAGAAAAAAGGACGACAAGTTTTGTGCTTGCCTATTAATATATAGATTACAAACCATGGCTAAAAAAGCCAAATTTCGCATGTTCGTTGTGCAATCTGTTAGATGAGACAGTATTGCAAAATGTCCTTTATTGATGTATCAGAGAAGGAGTTGGTTAGGGAAATCAGTTGTAGATAGAGAGGAGTTTTTTTTAATTTTATAAATGGGAAGGATTGGCGTGCTTCGGGAAACTTTTTGAAAAATGCGTGGACTGTCAGACAATTTGACTGTTGGTAAGGCAATTTAATTATTAATTCATAACAATCTAGGTGATGGCTCCTTATATTATTTGGTTACCACTCTTTATATATTATGTTTGTATTATGAGCAAGATTTTTATTTGCTATTAGTAAGTAAGGTTAATTTAGGGTATATTTTTACTATGTTCATTACGTTCTTCTAATTTATGAATTGTTATTATTTTTATGGTATAGATATGGGTAAGAGTATGTTTATTTCTATAGTTTAGTGCTAACCTGGCTGACGGTCATTTTAGACCATGCCAAAAGTGTTTGTTAGTTTGAATATTGTGTAGTATATAAATAAAATCACTATTTTCATTTCATACACACATTACAACAATCTTGAAGCGATAAATAGTACATATGATATTATGTAAAAAACAATAAAAGTAAGGAGAGAAACATATGAAAATAAAGAAAACAATTGGTTGAGTTACACTTACACGTCGACTGGAACTTTAAACAGGTATTTTAAGTTTCACTGGAGTTAAAAAATACAAAATTTTCGGTGAGTGCAAATCATTATTTGCGTTTCCTGAGCTAATAACTTTTACAGTTTTACATCAAACAATTTGTTATGTGCATACTTTGAACTCTTTGGACCTTTTGATACAAAACGTACGTTAAACACTTTAAGATTTGGATATAATTACTATATTTTTTGGCGAATTTAAAAAAACATGCTTGCAACACGAAAAAACCCGCCATTATGATTACCAGTTATAGGATTAAAAGGACATTTTACCAAATAATGTCATAGCTTAAATGTATACACAAATTTCATCAGGCCAGTTTATTAATATATTTTAGCCCATCTTAACTTAATATCCATCATAGATCACTGACGGTAGACAAAAAAAAAAGGGCAAATATCGGATACATTCACTTGTTTCTGATTTTTTTTTTGTATGTTGTTAGGGTACCTACCAGTAGTGTAAAACCAAGTATGCAGCTTCAAAAGACTTGTGCTGACTTCGTGGTGCTCGAAAAACCTCAAACTTTTCCCACTGATTCCAGTTTCTGTCCCGAAACTCCTAAAAAGGTGCTTCCTACAGAAAAAGTCACTCTATTCTTTTTTGAAGCTGTAAATATTTCCTATAATTTGAGCCCAACCCCAATTTTTCTAGGTCCAATAAATCCCAAAATTCAGGACCTCAAAAATTGCAAGTTTTTTCGTCTGTCTGGCTAAATATTGGCTATAATACTCATTCTAAGAGAAAATTTATTGGAAATGTAGTTGTAGAGAAAATATTTAGCTTTCATCAAAGCCCAGAACGAAGTCTGTAGGCGAAACAGGTATCTCGTTATCTTAGAAAAACAAAAATGGGTTAAATCGGGGTAGGGACAGATCGGAGCATGAGTGAATTTATCCGATGTTGGATGTCTTAAGTCAGTGTTCTATCATGAAAGTTGCAGTAGTGCCTAGGGGCCGCTGAGCTCGTAATCTGGCACTGGTGCCAAATCTACAGTTTTGAAGGTTGCTGGGATGAATAATGACCCTACACAAATATTTAAACTAATTTTGTATGTAGGAGAAACTAAAAACTGTTCCGCAGTCAACGGTTCACGGGTATTCAAGCTAGTTATAGAATAAAGTTCGAGCAGGCCTTAGAACGATATCCACTCTACAGTTATGAAATTGTAATCAGAAGCAAAGTGACAGCTATTGAGCGATTATTGCTCTGAACCTGGAAGCTGCTCCAATTGATTTCCGTTTAACATAAAGCGTTTGATGTATTTTTAAATTTTACTCTTCACTTTCAATGTTCGTTGTTTTGGAATGGCATGAAGTAATTGCAGGTTAGGTGCGGAGTAATGGAAATATAATATGGTCGGAACGCTCTTTCTATATTAATAACAATTCGTATTCCTTGTTATTTGTACGTTGTTACTTTCCAATTACGTGAACTTATGAAATTCGTTATCATATTCGTATGATAGGTATTTTGTTTCTTCTTAATTTTTTTACAATATTTGTACGACCTGAGAAAAATACGTATTGAGTAAAATTTGAAAATAAAGTTCAATACTATATTACTATGGTAAAACAAAAGGAAACTTACTTGCGTCGGAGAGGAGATAACGGAAAACTGGAAAGAAAATGAGTTGCAGATTTATATGGCTTAGGCTAGTGGTGAAAAAGTCAAAAAGCTAAATTATCATTTTTTAAAAGGACTACATTAAGTCAAATTATAAAAGTGAACTTGTAAAGAAGAATCGGTTGAGTAATTTGGCCCATAGATTGAAAAAGAACACACACATTAAAACAAGAACTTATCAACAGAATATTTATAACTTCAGCAGATATAATAAACGGTATCAGTTGGTTAACTGACACAAACTTTCTCCCAACTTACTGTAGTCAAAATAATATTGTTTTTAATCATTTTATTTACTACTTTTTAGAACAAAACAAAAAAATAATATTATATCTACGTCAATCGTATAAAAAAATTATTGTCCCAGGCGGGATTCGATCGCGTGACCTTTGTATTACTGGCCGTGCTCGTTACCGTGGTGCTACCCCGTGCGGCCGCCGCCGCGTTGCTAGATTGACAACACAAACTTGTTTATTTTTAAACATTTCCCCCTAATTATAAAACGCCGAAGTTTTGATAATAGCGGGTGGTGTCATTTTGTTTGGCATCTTAAGCACTATAAATACTGAAAATTTGATCAAAATCGTTAGAGCCGTTTTTGAGAAATTTGCATTTTCGTCGTTTTTAATGGGTTTTTAGGGGTAAATTACCCTTAAAAATTAAAAATTCCAAAAAATGAAAAAAACGCCTAGAGATATTAGGGTTTAGTACCTACATACCAAATTTCATGAAAATCGGATCAATAGTGTCCTCTCTGGTCGTGTATACATACAGACAGACAGACACCACTCTAAAAACATTTTTTGGGTTCAGGGAGCACCAAAACAAAAAATTCCACTAAAAATATTTTTGGGTTTAGGGAGCACCAACACAGATAATTGCACTAAACAATTTTTTGGGGTTCTGGGAGCACCAAAACAGATAATTCAACTGAAAATTCAAATTCGAACATTTTTACGAAAACAATACTTTCTCCATATACTACGTATAGGGTGGAGAAAGTAAAAAAGCGTAAGCAGCACTGCAGCATTACTGCATCTCAAGAAAATTAAGCGATTACATCAAATCATGCGTTTTAAAATAGCGATTGTTTGAAAATTTCAGACCTAAATTTATCAAAAACCGTAAATTTTTTAAAAACATGTCAGGATACCTTTTTTGTAGCCCTTTTGATTCCCTATAGGATTTTATAACCGTCAAAACAATCG
Source organism: Philaenus spumarius (assembly GCA_018207615.1). Lineage (NCBI taxonomy): Eukaryota > Metazoa > Arthropoda > Insecta > Hemiptera > Aphrophoridae > Philaenus > Philaenus spumarius. Next base: position 129,053 of record JAGFPH010002643.1, on the reverse strand, counting down.
GATGAAGGATAATAGTTAAGTTGAAGATAACGACAGCAAATGTACATACAATATTGTTGTGTTTACATGTTGGTATAGGACGCCGGGTTGAACTAACCAATAATTATTATTGCACATAACTTAACTTTTCATTCATCCGATTGTTTTGACATTTACACCATCCTATAGGGAATAAAAAGGCTACAAAAAAGGTATCTTGATATTTTTTGTTAAAATGTACGGGTTTTCAATAATTTAGGTTTGACATTTTCAAACAGCCGCCATTTTGAAACGCAAGATTGGATATAATCGCTTATTTTTTATATAGGCTATATCATTGTTAGTTTAAACTTCATGCCAAGTTTGAACTCAATCAGTCAAACATTTCTCAGATATGAATTATTTTGTAAAAACAATCAAAATTGTGGGTATCTGGAAAACGAAGCGTTTTCGGACCTATGTTTATATGAACTTTTTTTTCTTATTTGTAGCTATAGAATGAGCTTTCGAGACATTGCCGCATAGTTCTGAATCACCCTGTATTTAAATTAATGAACTTTGGGTATCGTCTCCAAATGGTCTGAAACGTAAAGAAACGAAGCCCTACCCTCCTCCTACCAACCGTTTCCAAAGTTGGGTCGATTGTATGGGTTCTTAATTTTCTTCGAAAATTCGGCTAACAAATGTCTTTTTTAGTAATTTGTCGTTATTAATTAGAAACATTTTTACAAAATGAGAAATTGTGTATTTGTTTTACAATACGGTAAAGTAGGTTATGTAGAGTTTATATTTTACATTATTTGAGCTCTGACTGTGGGAAATATTGTCTGTGTTTAACATGACATGTTTATAATCTCCAGTTCCTTTTAATTTTGTTTTATTTCAATATAGCCCGACTTATATGCAATTTAGATAATTTTTTTAATGACAGTAGGTATGTGTGATATAAGATATTCCTGTTTTTTTGTTTAATAGTAAAATTTTTTTTTTCAATATAATTTGTTTCGTTGAATAGTTGTAACAGTTGTAATCATTTTGGTTTTAATCATGATAACTAAAACGCGTAGAAGGTAAGCAATACAAATATTCAACCCTATACTTTTAAAGTTTACTTAAAATTTTGTTAAGAATTCATCTGCACGTTTCACATCAAATATAAACATATGAATAAATACAATAGAGAATTATTTTAAATCCTTACTGGAGTAACAAAAATGGATGATTTCGAAAGTAGACAGTTTTGTATAAAAGAAAGTCAATGTTTAAATACATGGTCTTGGTTTAAAAAAAGCCAATAATATCATCCAAATACATTTACAAATTTTGTTTTTCAGGGCCAAAAGTGTTTACGGAAATGTTCTTCAGACGAAGACTGCAAGAGCAAGAAAAAGAAGTGTCTCTGTGACGGAGCTTGTGGAATGTCGTGCATCAAACCTGGTGAGTCGAAAATACATTTTGGAGAAATGTTTCTGTTTTATCCGTGCTGCTATCTATAGTCGACCATGTAGAACAGTTTCCACCGAACCAAATTTTAGCTCCATTTACAGACCTAGTTCCTGGGCACTCTTCTATCTAAGCAGGTCACCCTTGCTGCAGAAAACAAATGAGCTTTAGATATTTTGCAGCAATGAAAGACTGAAAGACACTACACGATTTTCTAAAGTGTTTCACGTGTATTTGTTATAACGTGATGCGTACTAAGACGTATATGAGAGTTGGAACATAAAAGGTCAGAATTATTCAAGATATTATGTACCATGAGCTCTCAGATGCGTTCGCGGGAGGGAAGAATCTAGGCAAGTGGGGGCGACGTCCGCTGGAGGGGAAGGGACAACACGCACAGACAATATATTTATTGGAAACCTGTACAAGGGCTTCCAGACCGAAGTGTTAAGTTCAGAGCTCGGCAACAGACTGAGCCTCTCTGACCCCCACCACTCGAACCAACTCCGAGTCTACTGCGCATCTCGAGGACACGGCTCATGCTAGACCTTCTCTAGTACACATGTACAGTGCAGGTGTCTTAAGGGGGCGCTACCCTGACCACCATATTGCATTTTTTCCCATAAGAGCAATGCTACAGAATAAGTAATTTTTTTCTGTTAATTCGTGGAATAAATTTAAAAATTTGGTTTCATTTTGAAGTACTGTCATATGCGGATGTTGATTGCTAAATACATTTTTTTAACCGTTTTATTGTTTTCATAAACGTATGATATAAATAGTAAAAAATAGTAAACTTTATTAATTTTTTACTCACTTGCAAAAAGAGATATTGCAAACCCTTAGCAATCAACACACACGATCTATATTTCTTTAAGAAAAAAAAATAATAATACAGCTTTCGTGTTTTGGCTAAAACAAAACAAAACAAACATATGCTTCATAGTGAAGGTATGTTTAGGTTATTTAACATTGAAATTGGTACCCAACTTCGCCGTTTTGAATGTAGGTAGCCGAGCCTTAATGGAATCTTTCAATTACTGTCTTTGAACACATTAGCTGTTAGTACTTTGCCAATTAACAATACTGTTAAATATTTCGTCTTACAGTAAATATAAGGATTAAAATAAGATTGTACAATTGTCGGGTACAATCAGCATTTGATAATCAACTCAAAGTGGCACAAAATCTAACACATGTATAAAACTGTACACATAAACTTACACACATTCTTTGTGTGTGTTTGTGCCTGAGGAAGAAGTATTTTCTCTCGTTTCAGCTTGTATTCATTTGTTAATTTGGTGACGTCCGCTCTGTTCCAATTCTAGGTTACTCCTTTTTACTTTCTCCACCCTATACGCAGTATATGGAGAAAGTATTGTTTTCGTAAAAATGTTCGAATTTGAATTTTCAGTTGAATTATCTGTTTTGGTGCTCCCAGAACCCCACAAAATTGTTTAGTGCAATTATCTGTGTTGGTGCTCCCTGAACCCAAAAATATTTTTAGTGGAATTTTTTGTTTCGGTGCTCCCTGAACCCAAAAAAGTGTTTTTAGAGTGGTGCCTGTCTGTCAGTCTGTCTGTATGTATACACGACCAGAGAGGACACTATTGGTCCGATTTTCATGAAATTTGGTATGTAGGTACTAAACCCTAATATCTCCAGGCGTTTTTTTTTCATTTTTTGGAATTTTTAATTTTAACGGTAATTTACCCCTAAAAACCCATAAAAAAACGACAAAAATGCAAATTTCTCCAAAACGGCTCTAATGATTTTGATCAAATTTTCAGTATTTATAGTGCTTAAGATGCCAAACAAAATGACACCACCCGCTTTTATCAAAACTTCGGCGTTTTATAACTATGGGGAAATGTTTAAAAATAAACAAGTTTGTGTTGTCAATCTAGCATCGCGGCAGCGGCCGCACGGGGTAGCACCACGGTAGCGAGCACGGCCAGTAATTCAAAGGTCGCGCGATCGAATCCCGCCTGGGACAATAATTTTTTTATACGATTGACGTAGATATAATATTATTTTTTTGTTTTGTTCTAAAAAGTAGTAAATAAAATGATTAAAAACAATATTATTTTGACTACAGTAAGTTGGGAGAAAGTTTGTGTCAGTTAACTGATACCGTTTATTATTCTTATTTTAATTTGCATTTTTTGTTTTAAATTGTTTTATACAATAAGTATGGCAAATCTGTCATGAATATAAATCATTGGGTATATTTGGTTTATTCCGAAATGTGTCCATTATTTTTATCTCGCCCCATTTAAAATTGAAATTAATCTAAAAAATAACATAACATGATTGCCTACAGTCATGTAATAATAAAAACACAATTTCAAGTTACGCATATTATACTGAACCAAGACACGTACATTTAATGCATTTACATTACTTACCATATCAACCAAGTTAGCAAATTAAAACAAAATTGAAAGCACTATCTCCATTTTAGAGGTATCACCAACTACACTAAATTAACACAACTTCTAAAATTAAGAAGTGCAATGTCCATTTCATAGGTAGTCCAAGTAAACTGTTTTAACTTAAACTTCAAAATGAAGAAGCACAATGTAAATTTGTTAGGTAGCGTGACGTGACTAAACCCATACAGCTATTGAGTTGAAGCCTTTGAATTTACCACTGCCTATTTTATTTCGTCGACGTCTTCTTCTTTTACGATCAGCTGTTACATTAAACTTCCGGTGTATATTAGTACGCGTGTAAACCAATGAAGAAGAAGAAATCACCGACGAAATAAAAAACGCAAAGCGTGTCACTCGCGAGTTGGTATATTTTACCTCATCCAAAAAGTGTTCGGCGCGCATTAGCAAGTTTTCACTTCAATTAGTGTTTCTTTTACGACGTAAGGAATAAGTAGTTTTTTAATTGAACTGTACAAATTCACTACGTCAACGGACTAACGCACACAACATCTGCTACTGTCTACCAGAACAACGGGTCCCATCAAATAGTAACTCAACTATACCATTAGGAGAAAGCCTAATCATAGTCTTTAAGTTTTTGATTGATTCTGGTAGTGCCTCGTGGGGCTCTTGTGTGGACTCTAAGGAGCTGCAATTAGTAACGCAATGAAGAATATATTTTGGCAATCGCGATGCATTCACCGTTGTAATCAACAGATTGTGGTCTCAAGTAGTTTAATTTAGTTTAGTGCTACTTAACCCATACGAGATCTTCTTCAAAAAAGCTCTCAACGTGGGTATCGTAAATCTTTCTCTATTCCTTTCCCAACATTCTGAAGCTCGTAACTGAATTCAGCTTCCCTGTAAAGGTAGCCTTTGAAACTAGTTGACGCAGGCTGATGTATTTAGATGCAATCCCTATAAAGTGGTCAACGCAACTGTGGTTGCTAATGATTTTTTTACATTTTTATTCATACTTATTTTTTTGGAAAACAAATAATAAATAATCACTAAAACTCAATGCTAGTTCCCAATTGCAATGCTTAAAATACAATTCAAAAGTACGATGTAATTTTAATAAACTAAAAACCTTAGGTAATTTATATTTTCGTTGTACAGTTTTTTGTATATTTAAAATTACAGTTTCTTAATACCGGCTAGCTAAAATATAAAATGAACATAAATAAAACTTTTAATTGTGAAATTATAATTACAACCCTGACGGCTAATAACGTAGCTAGGGAATCAGTTCTGTAACATATACTGGGGCAGCATATATCGCATATACAACGCTTAGCGTCAGCCGCATATACTACATATCTCTTTATTATATAAAACAAAATTTCTACTTCTTCTTCTCATAATTATAAAGTAATAAGAATAGCTACTATCT
>JAGFPH010002643.1:79293-93403 GCA_018207615.1 Philaenus spumarius | reverse complement strand
TGCTTCCTCATTATGTAAGTTGTGTTAAAATGTTTACTTGCTAATACTTCTGAAATGGACGTTGGGATTCCTCATTTCGTAAATTGTTTTAAAATATTTTATTTATAATACCTCTGAAATGGACATTGTGCTTCCTCATTTTGTAAGTTGTGGTAAAAAGTTCACTTGGTAATACCTCTGAAATGGACGTTATGCTTCCACATTTCGTAAGTTGTCTTAAAATAGTTTACTTTTGGTAATACTTTGTAATAAATGGGCATTGTGCTTCCTAATTTTGTAAGTTGTGTTAAAATAGTTTGCTTGGTAATGCCTCTGAAATGGACATTGTGAATCCTATTGTGACCAACGATTTATATTCATTACAGTTTTTACTTCAGTCGGCAGTCCCGCGACTGTTTTTTTAAAAAATTGTTCAAATATAAATTATCCAAAAGCCTTACTTTGTAGGTTTTGTTGGTTTAGGACGAAATTTGGAATATAAGCAAACACATTTAAATACAACAAACATAAAAACATACAATTTCATTAAGGTTTTGTCGGTGTCGTTTCAAGATGGTGATTCGTTACGGACAAACGTTAATTGTTGTATTTTTATTTGAAAAATGGTTTTATTATCAAAACCAAACATTTCTAATAATATACCCTGTCAAATAATGTCAAGCTTGGAGACTTTTTTACATTTTTTTAACATTAAAAATGTAATAATTCGGGGAATTGTGTTTCATTTTATCAAATTAATGATTTTCTGGAAAGCTTAGTAAACGTGCAAAGTCTAGTACTACAGCTGGTGAGTCGACATTAGCTACAATGGGTAGAACGTCTACAGCTGTTTTCGGGCCACCCTGTATAAACAACCGCAACGGAGACCGGAGCTTGCATAGAGTGTTTCATTATGTGCACAGTGTATAGGCAGGCAGTCGTACAAAGGCGATTGTACGAAGTAGTACAATGTGTATGGACTTTAATTGTAAAGAATGGTTTAGTGACTGTAACATCTCTGTTAATTAATGTTTAAAAATTGTACAACTTGTAATGGACACTTGTTTTCGCAAACAATATAACTACGGTTACCCTTGTTTCTGAAGCGAGAGAACTAAAATTAACGTAAATAAACGGTACGAGATAACTGCCACATACTTTCTCCCAGTTGAAACTTTATACCTTCCCAAAAGTAGCATAGGAGGTGGTTATTTAGAATTACAAAAGTAGGAAAATGTTACCATAGAAAATATTAGATGTATGTAACATATTATATTATTATTATTATTTAAACTATTCGATCGATTTCGAACAAATTTGCACTAAACATGTCAATTAGACCTGTATAGATGCACGAAATAAGGTTTTGAACATTTTTGAAAAACAACCCCTTTTTTGGCTTAAAACTCCAAAAATCAGTTATTATTATTATTATTACCTAAACGAGAATTTTTAGAAAGATGCAGTTTTTTGCATATGGTAGGGTACATTAAGGACTACAAATAAGCCAAATTTTATCAAAATCGTTAGAGCCGTTTTTGAGAAATGTTGATTTTCTCGTTTTTTTGCCATTTTTGGGGGGTAAACCCCTTAAAAATAAAAAATTAAAAAAACGCCTGGAGATATTCCAGAACTACACCTACATACCAAATTTTATCAAAATCGGACAGTTGGTATGGTCTCCAGCTCTGTACACATCCTTACAGACAGACACACAGACACACAGACACACGGACAGACATCACCAAAAACACACTTTTTTGGGTTCAGGGAGAACCAAAAAAAATTCCACTATAAATATTTTTGGGTTTAGGGCGCACCATCGCAGATAATTTCACTAAACAATTTTTAGTGGTTCAGGGAGCACTAAAACTAATAATTCCACTAAAAATTCAAATTCTAAATTTTTTACAAAAACAATACTTTCTCCATATCTAACGTATAGAGTGGAGAAAGTAAAAATTGTACAACTTGTAATGTACACTTGTTTTCTTGTATTAGCAAACAACGTTATTATTACAGTTACCCTTGTTTCTGAAACGAAAGGACTAAAATTAACCTAAAAACGAGGCGACGTATTGTTTTAGGTCTTCGCTATTCGTTAATTTTAAAAGCGTTAGAGAGAATGTTTTCATTTTCTATTTCTTGGTTACATACTTTATTTCATTTCTTTGTTGTTCCATAGACCATTCCAAACTACAACAGCAAACTACAATACTCAAGTTATAGTTTGTCTATTGTAGCTCGTGCATCGCTGAAGATGGCGATTTTTTCGTTGAAACGCGTTCGCGTTAATAAACGTATCAGTTGTGAGATTTTGTGTTCAAAGTTTATTCTATCAAGTATATCTTCTCACAAGTCAAACTCAATATTAATTTGTAAGTGTAGGACTAGCCAAGTATAAAATACAGATCAGTACAATTTTGCTCATTGAAAAAAATAAACATAAATAAATAGATAACTATTTATTTTTAAACACAATCAAAGAGAAAAATACGTTAACCAACAATAAATGCTACTTAAAAGTCCACAAATGTAACAGCTGGTTTGGCAAAATACACATTAATATACTTAAACATATCAAATTAAATAACATTTTAACAGTGTGATAAAATAAATAACGTAAAACAATCCGTTATACGTGTGTAAAGAAAACAATTTTTTAATTGTGTGCTTAAGACCACACGGGAGAAGCTTAAACTTTTTAACACAACTTACGAAATGAGGAAGCACATTGTCTATTTTAGAGGTATTACTAATTAAATTATAAATTGTATTAACATTAACAGATTAAGCCTATGACGTAGGTCAATCTGTTACACCTATGTACCTAACTCATTTGACTAAATATATTTATACTAAATTAGCTTAACCGGCTAAGGCGCTAGTCTTTGGCGGTGAACTCTGCTGGTTCGAATCTCGTCAAGATCAGAACTTTTTTTTAAATAGAGCGTTTCACTTTAGGATCGTTTCTAAAAATGCAATTTTAACACGCATTTTCTTCACATCCTAATGTAATTTTATAAGGATATTTTGATTATAGCCTAACCTAAAATTGCTGTGCGTATGTTTAATTTATTTAACCTGCCTTAACGGCAACATACACACGATAATTTTAGGTTAAGCCTAGACCGATGAACCAAAATGTTACGTTTATTTAATCTATTTACAATGAATGTACATTTAACTGTGTTTACCATCTTAGCTTTGAGGTTATAATTAATTCTACACCTTTATTGTAATAACACTAAACGTGTGGAAACAGTAATACTTGTATCAAAATACAAAATCGTATTAACTTACATTTCTAAGTTTGTATTACGCATACTTTCCATTTCTTGAAACTACTTTACAAAATTGTAACAGTCATATAATTTAACTCACTTTTAATTATTAAGTACCAGGAGACCGAGCTAAAGCTCGATTATAAGCAGGGCCTAGTTCGCTCACGTCAATAACTATTATTGCAAATTTCCGTGAACATCGTTTAGGTTAGGCCTATAACATTAAACAACACTAAATAAAGGGTATGTTTATTTAGCAGAAGTATTCGTTGCCATGGTAACTATAAATAGGTACAACATTAGGCTTACCTCTAATAAAATACAGTTTAAAAGAAAACAGATGATTATTGTAATGGCATTGAAAACATTTGCATCAGCTGTGCTTCGTTTAAAAGAAAACAGATGATTATTATAATGACATTGAAAACATTTGCATCAGCTGTGCTTTGTATTGTTTAAAATGGACAAATTTCACTTTTTAATTTAATAAAAAGACGTAGAAAACGAATTTTCCCAGACTGGTGACCATTTCCAATCGATTTCTCGTGGCCAAAAGCCCATATAAAATAAAAAAATAAAAAATCCTTAGACGGAGATTCCAGATTCATTTAGCAGACAGACAATTATCTCTCGCTTTAGAAGATAAGATACCAAGCACTTGACGATAATAATTACCCCGGACGGAACCGATCGTCTCCAAATTAAAATCGATGAACCAATACACATGTTTCTTGAATTTATTTACATTCATTACCATAGCAACCAATTCGATAATGGTTTTTCGTTACGCGTTACATTTTCCATTTGTCAACTCCTACTGCAAGCCGAGTAAAGGAATTTCGTTCCAATAAATACAAAAAAAATCTTTACTCTTTCGATAACTTATTTTCAATCAGCTGCAACTAGTCAATTGTTAGAACAACGTGTTCGAATAGATTTTTGCATTTCTTTATTCATTTACTTCTCTGTAAACAGAACCAACCCAACCATGTTAATATCTGTAAGTAGAGTCCATAACTTGGTCTTGAGTTGTATAAGATCCAGAGTACAACCAACTCTGATCCGTTATGAAACTGTTGCTGGAAATTATCAAATGAAATCTACTCGATATTATTAAATCATCTGGTATGTTTGCGCTATTACGTAATTCAACCAAAACTCTCCAAGAAAGTAGTTCCGAACAAAAGATACGGGTTTTATTTAAGTGAAATGGATGGTAATGTTCCTGCAGCACTTAAGCCATGTTTAAAGCTTCTTGGTAAAAACTACTTTGCAATTATTGTTTTTCAATTTCGCCACAATCAAAAACGAAAACTATAAATAAATGTAATCAGGTTACCACTGAAGATAGTGATAATGTAAATGAATTAAAAAACGTGATATTTGTAAACTGGTGTGTTTAAATTTTGTTTAACTACACTACTTTTTTTATTAAACTATCTACAAGAACACAACCTATTGAGATATGCAGGGTGATTGACATACATGTGCCAGCTGTTTCTCTTGAAATCTATAATAGCTATCAAAAAAAGTTAAGTAGTAATTCGTCTGGACTTTTATTTCTGTTTAGTTGATGACTTTGAAATTTGTATCTTACCCGCCATTTTTCCAATATGGCGGCCAACTTCGAATTTCTTATGAAACGTCATGGATATTTTATGGTGATTTTAGATTTTACAAGCTGTTTTAAGACTTTTTGTTCTTGGTGTGTTTTTGATACGACTAACCGTTTAAAGGTTAGAGGGGTTTAAAGTTTTAAAAACACCCTATCTGAGCGGAGGATATGTTTGTATGGACGGATTTTGAATCAACGAAAACGCTCTTAACACTAATAAAACATTTTTTTACACAAACAAATAACGTTTAAAAATAAAAAATACGCTTTCTGTTAATTTTTTAAAACCATAATACCATAAGGTTGATCGTCCTAGTTTAAATTGCTGTTTAACGAAAGCCCTCTGGCTACAAGTTCTCATTTTAAAGTACAGTTTTGAATGCTTTTATATTCTAAAATGGCGGATAACTTTAGAATTTTTTATGAAACACCCTATGTTTTATGATTATTTTCGATTTTACTGAATTCTGGACTGTGAAACAGCTGATATTTAACATATGTTATCAACTTCATCTTTCATGCGTGATAAATTTGTAATTTTGTCACATAATTCCACTGTATTTTATTGGGTTAAAAAATTAAGGAAAGCCGTATTTTTTATTTTAAAACGTTATTTGTTTGTCTAAAAAATGCTTTATTAGTGTTAAGAGCGTTTCCGTACCAAAATATCATCCACTCAGTTAGGGTGTTTTTAAAACTGTATACCCCTCTAACTTTTAAAAGGTTAGTCGTATCAAAAAAACACTAAGAACAAAAAATCTTAAAATAGCTTGTAAAATTTAAAATCATCATACAATATACATCATTTAAAACTTTAAACTGCAGCCTAATCTGTATATTTAACCTTTGAATCTGATAAACATAATGTTCTTTCTTTTTTTTAGTACGGGTTTTCTCTTAAAAATCATAAAGTTTTGTTTTAGCAATGTTATTGCGAGTGCTACGTGCATCTTTCACCTCAACTTTTATTAATTATAATTTTATTTATTTATTAACTAATTAATAATTGTAACTATTTTATACAATCTTACAAAGACCCCTACGTGAAATATGAATGTGTTCTGAAGTAGTGTTGTTTCTATAAACAGCATTGCATCCACTAACGAGGGGCTAAGCGCAATAAACATACAAATAAGACGAGACCAAGAAAAATGGCACGACAACGAAAAGGTCGAACTAATGTTTTCACAACGAACAGTAACTCCGACGGTTGACAATATAGGCAACGGGATATGGCCGAGATAACATCCCTCCGTATGGCTTGTTACGTTTGACACATGACAAGATTATACCCACCCCTTCATCGTCCCCTTCTGGATCTGTTTCCCAGAATCTAATAACATTACAATCTTACAGACATCGTTGTCTTGTCGCATCCATTGGACGCTTGGAAGCGGGAATAAATAACCGAAGCAAGGGTTACGCTTTGGGATAATCTGAAATCCAATAAACACTGTAGGTTACGATTTCAAGAAACTGTCACTTTATGCCCTTTCTCAGCAGTTTCTCCGAATTTGCAAACGTTAATGCAAGTAAATAGGGTACAGGCTGGGGTGTAAGTAGGTTTCCGAAATTACCGATGGGAAAGAGTTAATGCGTTTTTAAAGTTATGGGTTTTTGACTCTCCGGAAGGCACTCCTGCACCTCAGCCATTATGAATTTTGAGATAAGGAAGATGTTAGACTGTTCACGTTTATTGTTATAAAATTTTGTAAGGATTTTCAGTTTTCCGCCAATGTGTTTTTTACGTATAGCCGACAAATTATCCGGAAACATAAAACCTCTCGTCTTTGCACCAATCTCCGGATTTTTATAGTTCCATAATTTAAAAGGTAGAAAACACTATAAAGTACACTCTTTTGTCCGTCAGTCGACTTCCTCGAGAGCGGAAAACGTAGAGTATAAAAACTAGCATAAATTCTATCAACCTTAACTAAAATTATGTAACTCAGAACATATTACATTACGTTGTAAATCATTTACATGAAAGTGTATTTTCTAATAAAGTATCTTACACAATACGGTTAAATTTGATATGATAAAGCTAAATACATTTAATTTTACCACCAATAAATTATAACTTAGATTTATTTTTTCTAAAATATCATCTAAACACTTGGAGAAAATGCTAATAATATCGCATTGAAATATGTAATAAACACTTCAATGTTATTACATTTTTTAAATATAATTAAATAATGGCTGTGTAATTAATTTATTCGTGTATAAAGCGCTGGCAGAGTGTGATTATAATATTCATTATGATTAGTCGAGGTGTGAGGTCCATTCCAAAACTCACTTTATCCACTTTTTTTCGAAATTGAGTTATTGGTATCACTGGATTCAGAAGAAAGAAGGGCATCTAGTCGTTGGTTGATACCTTTAAAAAACTAACAATTTCTTATTAATATTTAATGTTAAAAAGTGGGTGCCATTTCCAGTACTCACTTTATTTTAGGCAATATCATTCCAAAACTCACATAATCTATCAACCAATGGGAGGGTGTTTCGTACGTCATGTGACTCTGAATTTTCTGTCATTAAAGAACTATCTTTATACTCTTATCCAATCGGTGGCCTAGAATCAGTCACATGACTTTGTTTATGTCGAAAATCATTGCCTCCACATTTCAATCTATCGAGTGACATATTTATCATACCTGACCGAACTTAATCGCTGAAGTGCGATGTAAACAATTGTATTGAACTCGGTGTAACGGACAAGAAGTACCCATGTTTCTTACTTTTTAAGTAAGGCACTATGTATTTTATTACTGACATAAGATTTTTTTTTACAATAAAAAAATTATGAAAAAGATTCTTTTATAATTTTACAATATTTCCAGCAATTGCCACTTAAAATAAGGTACTCTAAGGTAAGTAAAATAGTATTACATTTACGATTTTATAGATAAACTAAAAATGAACAATAGTTAAACTGAAATTAAATATATTGTTACATCATAACTAACTTTATCCTACACCATATTTCCAAAACTAACTTTATCCTGACACCATCTTTCCAAAACTAACTTTATTCATCGGTGTCAGGGCAAAACTAACTTTATCCAAACATTTATCCTTATTTTTGAGAGAACTACACATCTGTTAAAGAAAGTTTATACGTCGCTTCATAAAAACACAATATCCTTCACAAGTAGAACACCCAAATTAGTACATTTCATGGTAAAAATAATAAATTAAACGTTTTTTCGTTTCCTGAAAAATTTTCAAAAGTGGATAAAGTGAGTTTTGGAATGGACCGCCTCAATTACGAATATAATAATTAATTAAAACTATAATAAATAGAATGTCTCGCAAAACAATAACATAGATCAATAACATTTTCTATTGACAAGTTCACAAAACAAAAATTGGGGGAAAAATTTTTGGAGGCTCCGAGCACCGATCCCGGTACCTCTCACATGCTAAGCCAGCGCACTGACATCTGAACTACGCTCCCAGTTATTGTAATACAAGTTCTCAACCTACACTTATGTTACAAGTGGACCTTTTTACATTTTTTCAATTTTTTACAGGAATATTAAGTTTTTTTCGGAATAAAAAGTAGCCTATAAATTTCTCCTCTACATGTTAATGAAAGTTTCGTCAAAATCGGTTCAGCCATTCCGGTGATTAGCGCCGCCAAACAGACAGACAGACAAAAAATGTATAAATGTGAGTTTAGGTTTTTGTAATGTGGGAATAAACAAATGATCTTAAGGGTCTTCTATACCTTGCGTAAAACAGCAAAAATATGCACTTCGTATTACCGTGTTTCGGACGCCGTTTTTCAACCTAAAAAGTTGTGAAACATCTTAAATTGTTCTTAAAGGCTTTGTGCGTTTGTCTTATACCTCATAATTGAAATAAATCGTCGGCCACTCTTTTTAATCAACAGTTAAAATGAGTAAAAATCGATTATTTTTAACGCATTTTTTGGGAGTTTTAAGCAATAATTTCCATATTTTAAGGTAACACGTAAAAAATATAAAGCCTTCTTTATAACTGAAAGTAGTTTCCCAGATTATTAATTTATAAATAGAATCCGAAACACGGTATTACGAATGCATGTTTCAACGATTTTGCGGCTTGAGTCAGGCCTTTTGCATTGAAATCATACTGTACACTCGGGAGTTTTCTTCAAGGTAAAGAAGAGCCTTAATAAAAGCTTATATTTTGAAATCACAGTCAGACACTTCAATTTTATTTATATAGATACATTTTTACCCCTTAAGTTTGATACAAAATAAAATAGATAAGTCGTGCGGTTTATTTTTTTTTTTTTTTAAGGTTTTAAACTACACTCGAACTGCAGTATATCTAAAACAAAATTGTGACGCGTTTATGACAACTCGTTATATATAGACAACCGAATGGAAACTTATAATAGCTTGAAAATTGATTACTTATCTCTACTGACATTGCACAGCAAAAGTCGGGAAATCGTAGGTAAGGTGCATGTCTTAAAGGCGAAACCCTCTTTTGATTATTAGCGAATTTTCATAGGAAAAATGAGCTATTGCAGTGGCCCTTATGGTAAAGCCCAAGGTCGGGAGTAGCAAATGAGCACCGATCATGGTCCCCAGAACACGTTTTGGGGTGTCATTAAAAATCATATATATATATGGTTCAAATTTGGTACACATGTTGGTTGTCTACGACGCTCAGACGAGTTCGTTAGCCAAAAATTAAACAGTCGGAAGCACGTTTTTTGTCCTGAAGTAACTGTTTTTTTAGATTTTTATTACGAGAATTAATTTGTTTGTGAGTTTTTTCTACAAAATATGAATTCAGATTGTTATTCTGCACATTTTGTTTTTTTACGCGACCTTATAGCTCGCTTGGTTTCCCCAAAATCGATCAAAACGTAAAATACCATAGAAGTACCCGGTTCAAAGCCATGTGGTGGATTCTACCGTGGAGTTGGCGTGCGAAGCACGCAATGCTTTGTGTATTGAAAATACTCCTAAAATGCGGAATGGCATGCGAAGCACGCAATACATTGTGTATTGAAGATAGTCCCAATATGCGGAATGGCGTGCGAACCATTTTGCAGCTATTCAGCACCATCATGAGTAGACCTATTTCCCAAATTGTTGGTTGAAACCCTAAAACATAGGCCTATAAACTCAATTTTGGAAATTTGCTCAACTCACGTCAGCGATTCAGCTGCGTGGTCGAATTATTTACACACATTAAGTCGTTCATGTTGAATTCAACTTCCACCATATGTAAAAGTATGTCAAACAATAATGCAAAAAACTCAAAGCAGAAACTCTCTAAATCGGACAAACTCTAATTTTCATACGAAATGAAATGTTTTAAAATAAATTACATTTTGAATTGCCCAGGCTACATTAAACGGATGACTGCACCTAAAAAGATTATGCGCGCTGGTGTCGGAAATTATATTAAAAATTACACAAGGTGAAACAAATCCGACTCCGTGAAATATTACACGGAAATTCCATTCTGTCTCTTTCTTTTACATGACCCTTTTCAAGTATAAGAGTGAGAGAGAGGATTGTGTGAAATATGAATTGAAAGCGCCCGCGAATACTTCACGCTGGCTGTATGTTAAATGGAGCAACTTTTCGTCGGCAAAATGTATAGATTTATATTCAGATCTGTTTAAATATGTCGCCTAGACCAGTCGGTTGTTTTTTATTTCGCCTTTACTGGAACCTCTGAACTACGTATTGTGTTGGAAGTTGTAATGGGAAGAGATAACTTCTTGATGGTGCTAACAATAATAGGCCAATGTTTTATTTTTATTTTTTAAATTCTTAATTCCAATTTATTTTTGTAAATAGTAAACGAATTGAGCTCTTCATGAAAGACAAGATTTGCATGCTTTGTATAAGGTTCCATAATGTATATATTATACAGATTTCTCAATTTTTCTACATATTGTATTCTACGTACAATTAGATGTGTATTGGATGTATAAATAATGTTAAACCAGTAAAAGTTAATAGACTTGTATATAAATTCAAATTAAGGCTCGGCTCTCCACATTCAAAAATATTGCAAAAAGATATTGCAAAAATCCTTAGCAATCAACACCCACAATTTATTTTACTTTAAGAAAAAAAACACAGCTTTCGTTTTTTAACAAAAACAGCACAAAAATATGCTTAATAGTGAAGGTATGTTTTGGTTATTTAACATTGAAATTGGTACTCATATTGCTCATAGACACTAGAGGAAAACTAAGTATGGATTTTAAAATATTTTGCCTGTAAGAGTTGAAACAACCCCTAAAACAATAAATATTGTTTGTTAAATATCTCAAAAACCTTACCTCCTAGGAATGTGAAATTTGGTACATGTATTTTCCACAGGGGCAAGAGGCGAACTAGGAAATGATTTTAAAATATTTGGCCTGCAAGGGTTGAAACAACCCCTAAAACTATAATATTTTTTGTTATATATTTCAAAAACCTTACCACCTAGGAACTTGAAATTTGGTACACATATTGCTCATAGGCACTAGAGGCACACTAAGAGAGCATTTTAAAATATTTGGCCTTTATCTATCTATACATATAAAAGGCAAAGCCCTCACTCACTCACTCACTCTTCATCACTAATTCTCCCACTTCCCATGAAACTAGAGGGATGAAATTTAGCATGTGTATACTTTGTGATGGAAATAGGAAAACGAAAGAAATTTCATTTTAATATTCAAATTTTTAGGGGTAGTTTTGGGGGTTTAAGGGTAGTTTTGACTGATCTCCGTTTCTCAAAAACCATACCACATAGGAACTTGAAATTTGGTACTCAAATTGCTCATAGGCACTAGAGGCACACTAAGTATGAATTTTAAAATATTTTGCCTGTAAAGGTTGAAACAACCCCTAAATCCTTACCTCCTAGGAATGTGAAATTTGGTACATGTATTTTCCACAGGGGCAAAAGGGGAACTAGGAAATGATTTTAAAATATTTGGACTGCAATGGTTGAAACAACCCCTAAAACAATAATTATTCTTTGTTATATATTTCAAAAACCATAGGCTACCACCTAGGAACTTGAAATTTGGTACACATACTGCTCATAGGCACTAGAGGCACACTAAGAACAGATTTTAAAATATTTGCCCTATAAGGGTTGAAACAACCCCTAAAACAATAAATATTGTTTGTTATATATCTCAAAAACCTTACGTCCTAGGAATGTGAAATTTGGTACATGAATTTTCCACAGGGGCTAGAGGCACACTAAGAAAGGATTTTAAAATATTTAACCTGTAAGGGTTGAAACAACCCATAAAACAATAAACATTGTTTGTTATACTTTCCTTAAAGCAAGAAAGCTGAACTTTTGTACATTTATTTCTTAGACGATACATATAAAAAATAAAGCAGTTTTACCATTTTATCACGTTCTGCTAAGGGGTGAACATTTAGTAACAATCCCTATAACTATAAATATAAATTTAATACCTTTAAGGAATGTGAAATATTTGGTTCACATATTGCTCATAGGCGCTACACTCGCTCTAAGATAGGATTTTAAAATATTTTACCTTTAAGGGTTGAAACATCCCGTAAAACAATATATGTTGTTTGTTTACTTTCCTTAAAGCTGAAATTTTTTACATATATTTCTTACAAAACACATATGAAAAGTAAATGACTTTTACATTTTGTTACTTGCTGCTATGAGTGAAAATGTGTTAACAACCCTTAAACACAATAATTATTAATATTCATACATTCCTTAAAACTAGAGAGCTGAAATTTTGTACATTTATTCTTCTTACACGATACATAAAAAGTAAACCAGTTGTACATTTCGTTAGGTGCTGCTAAGGGTTGAAAATGTAATAACAAACCCTAAAAACAATCAATACTAATTTGTATTCTTTCCTTAAAGATAGAGAGCTGAAATTTGAAACTTATTAACTTTAAGAAATTATTTAAGAAGTAACCTAATCAAAACTAACCCGATCTATGCATTCGCAATTAAAGACGCTGCAAATATCAAGCTCAGACTATGATTTTACCAGTCTGTAGATTAGCGGTTGTAAAAAAGAGGCTCTTCACTCTGAATTTTGTATTTATTTAATTTTATTTAGCACACATACCATGACGAAGACAATTTATTGACGGGTAACCAGTGAACAATAAATTCTAAAGTAATTGAATATAAATGTTATAATTCACTTTAATAATAATAGATGAAAGAAAATGAGAGAATACTATGACAATTAATTATAAATCATGGTGATGCAACAAAAAAATTCCCTGTAGCGAAGCACGGGTATTCAGCTAGTTTTAAATACATTTAAAAGAGATATATTGTTAAAGTGCTCTAACTTAATTCTCAAAAGAGAAATATTGTATTAAAAATGTATAACTAAAACACATTGGATATACATAAAGTTTTGTTAAATAAAAAAGGAAACAGTTATTTATAGAACTTATTTGTTGAAGTAGGATAGTATTTCAGAACATTTACAAGAATAACTTTTTTTTATAACTTAGCACCGCAACGTGTGGCATCATTTATTTTTTAACAAGGAGAAGAAATTCATTACTTTAAAACATTTAAAAAGTATTACAATATGAACTCCCGCAATATATTTTTGTTTTTATATTTTTTTAATAGCAACTCCTATAAAAGCGAGCGTACGTCCATGAGTAACAATATAATATAACAGCTGATTTCACCCATCATCTGTAATACTTAAAGAAAACCCAGCGTAGATTATACTTTGGCGTTGTTTACAACTTCAATCATTATATTTTCTTATTAAGTTGATTTTTTTAAATATGAGTTATAGAACTAATATAGGCTGCGTTTATAAGATTTGCTTTGAGCTTATAAACTGTATATAAGTACAACCTTTTATCATCAGTATATTCGTTTATACAAACTTAAAGCTATTCGTTTAACTTCGGAAACATTCGTACATCTTCGTATAACATTATTCGATTATTAATTGTTTCACTATAATGTTAATAATTTCTAAATCATTTGATCAATCAATATGTAAAAAAAGCAATTAGAAGATAACATTTTTATCTTTCTTTAAATATATAAATAAAAGATTTTAACAAATAGGCCTATAGTTATATAATCGTTATAATGATTGTACCCATTTACCGAGTTAAAACTCCCCATAGCATTATTAGGTAGGCCTAGATCAAGTCCGTTGTTTTAAAATTAATAGTACTAGGGGCTCTGCCCCTGGACGCTCCGCGTCCCAACCCCGGCTCGG
>JAGFPH010002643.1:53580-79283 GCA_018207615.1 Philaenus spumarius | reverse complement strand
ATTATATTATTGCTTTTGGTATTGCATGCAAATCTTGGGCTTAAAACAAAATAATAAATAAGCGCGATGAAGTGAAATTGTAACTCTGTCGCCCTCTTGTAGAAAAGGTGTATGGATGATTTGATAAGAGCAATCTAAGAACTTGAAAAACATGTTAAGAAGCACTAATGTTAACTTCCATTGTTCCAGAGTGCATTTAGTTAATACTGATAACAGATTTGCAAGCAGCAAAATTATGTCAAAATATGAACAAAATAAAAATCTAAGTTTTTTCCATTAATTTGTGAGACATTTCTTTAATAAATAGTGTAGTTAGTGTATTCAATACTTGATAATGTATATGTTACAGGAAAAGTATACTCTGACTAGGTAAAGTTGACTCTTACTGGTCTTTTCAGTAAAAGTTGATTAAAAGCGAAAAGTGATGGATTTTTATTAAAATTTCCTAGTCAGAGTTGACTATAGCTAGGGAAAGTACTCTTACTGCCTTGGGTTAGTAAAAGTTGACTTTTTGCAAGGAAACGGTCTAATGCCTAAAAAAAACAAATAAAAACGCAAACCTTTATAATACAAAGAGAGGTAAAAAATGTCTATAATTTATTACAACAAGGTATAGATTTGTGACACTTTAAGTTGCAGAGCACATCTTTCTTCTTACGCATGCACTTCTTGGATTTGCATTTAGTGTTGTAAGGAGCATTTGAAAAATCCTTGTCCACTTCCAAGTGATTGTGAAGTTGCAACAGTTCTCACAGCTACTGTTATCCATAGGTTTATTTTATCCATCAGCTATTGTTTAACCCAACCTAACATGAATCCATGGTCACTATGGCACTAGAACACGAGTAATGGTGACTGCCAGGCGGGGATAATCAAAACAAAGATATGCGCGCGCAGTTACATGCGGAGAGCAACATCTCTGAATCAACTTTTACTAAACCACAGCAGGCATAGTTAACTCTTTCTAGGAAACATCGATCTGTTTATTTTCAATCAACTTTTACTGATACTTTTAGTGAGAGTTTACTCTTTCTAGGCAGAGTCAACTCTCCCTGACAATCTAATTTTCCTGTAACATATTGTACATAGAGATCCAAAACCTGAGTTCCACATAATGGAAACCGTCAACGAGGACTTAAGGGTCTACTGTAGTGGCGGCCATATTAGATTTTTATCCCATAAGAGCAATGTTAAATTTCTAACCATTTATTTCGTTTATTTTTTATCATAAAATTGTTTGCAAGGTCTCATTTTAAGCACAATTACAATACGCATCCGTTTGTATTTAAAAAAAAAATGCTTTTCTTTTTTTATGTTATTTGACATTTTCTAAACACAAAGTTTGAATTTTTCCTAACACAATAAAAAATTAATAATGAAAAGTAATTTGCAAGCCGGATCCGAAATCGTATAAAGAATATTCATTTTTTTGTTTTCAGCACTCAATTACAAAAGATGGATTTAAAAAATGGTTTGGAATGAGGCAATGTCAAAGAGCTCAGCTGCAAGAAATTGCACTGTTTAGATACGGTTATAGAGAGAAGCGCTTGCGTTTCCGGTTGCTTTCTCGTTTACTGGAGCAGACCCTTAAACACTGAGAACGGAGACGTTTATTAGTCATTTAGTTTGTTTTATAAAGCTATCATAATTTTTTAAGCAAACTTATTAGAAAGAGATTTGTTTATTGGCAACCTGGGATACTATGACCTACTGAAGAGAACGGGGATCAGTTTACCAATATGTATCAATAACCTACAGAACAGAAATACGTTTACTAGAGAACTTTACTTTATTACTTATCCTTAGAGTATTTACTTTCTTTTAGTTTCCTTATTGTAAAAGTAATACGAGACGAAGGCATGCGTCAAAGACAATCACGTTGTTTTATGTTTTAATAAGTATTACAATTTTAAATCAAATATCAGTTTTGTTTTATTTTTTCATAGCATAATAATAGAGCTGGAATACGTTTTAAATTTGCTCGAAAGTTGTAAATGTTAAAATCTTGGAACGTCAGTAAAAAGGTTCAGTGTCGAGATTTAATATACTGTGATCGTTTTGACCCCTCTTGCCGCCTCCAAGCAGCAGAAATCTAATTAAAATGAAAAAGTTTCCTTAGCAGCCAATCTATTTACTCTACAACGTTTGTTGGTCTTTATTCAGTGACCTCTATTTTCTTCGGTCGAGATTTGTTCAACAGTTTTTTCATTATCTCTTAAGTTCATTTTATGACGCATGTTGTCAGAATGTTTGTGTCAATTCAAGTTATAATTTATTTCTTCTCAAGCTCTAACGCATCTATGCGTATAACTTCAAGCAACTACACCTCTTGGTTTTACAGAAATAATATTTTTTCGTTTTGTTAAAAATAATAATGACGTAGACCTAGATAAAATAAAACCTAAACACAAAATATCACAACAATTACATTTACTAATTGTGTTGAGGTTTTATTTTCTCTAGTTATTTTCTCACAAGTCAATCTCAATAGTCTATAATCTATACTAATATTATAAAGAGGTAAAGTTTGTTTTTTGTTTGTTTGTTTGTTTGTATGTAGGGGGTAATATCTGGCACTACTGAACCGATTAAAAAAATAGTTTTACTAATAAAAAGCTACACTATCCCTGAATAACATAAGCTATAATTTATTTCGATAAAAACCTTTTTTAATTCAATATTTTTAAATTTAGTCGGAAAAATGTTTTAGGTTAGGCCTGAAATGATAAACCAACACAAGTATTTACATTTATTACCATAGCAACCAATTCAATAAAATAGCAGATAATATAGCTGTTTGCTCCAATATTTCCATTAACAGCTGATTTCAAAATTTGAAGCAATTATTTTTGTGTGTCTAGCTTTTAGGTTAGGGTTTTAAAGTGTAGACCTGAGCCTTGCTGGTTCTTTAACCATTATTATAACTGCTGTTATAAAATATAAGAAATAATTTGATTTGAACATTTAACATTATTTACCATCTTAATTTTGAAGTTATTATTAATCCTACACCTTTATTATAATTAAAACATAACATGTGTTTTTAGAAGGTTCCATTGGGGGTTGGCGTGAGGAGCACGCAGGGGTCTCCCCTAGTAACATTATAAAGAGGTAAAATTTATTTGTTTGTATGTAAAGGGTAATCTCTGAAACTACTGAACCGATTGAAAAAATAGTTTCACTAATAAAAAGCTACACTATACCTGAGTAACATAGGCTAGAAAAATTTTGATTTAAGGATTGAAACAAGTCCTAAAACAATAAATATTAATTTTTATACTTTCCTTAAATCTAGAGAGATGAAATTTTGTACATTTATTTCTTACAATATTCATAGAAAAAGTAAACTAGATTTGCATTTTATGGCGTGCTGCTAAGGGGTGAAAATGTAGTAACAACCCATATAAAAAATGTTGATTGTTGTAGTTTCCTTAAAGACGGAGAATAAACCCTTAATACATTAAGGAATTTAAAAATAAGAAACCACTATGTTACACATTAACTAAAAATAAATAAGACATATTAGAATTTAATAGTAGGGAATATTTATAAAAAATAACCTGTTTGCATTTGCTTAGACGTGAATCACCCTGGGTGTTGGCGAGCGAAGCGAGCAGGGGGCGGAGCCCTCTACTTATTTAATATTAACCTTATTACCCGAATATTCCTTTACAATATAGTGTTTAAAAATAGTATAAATTATCAGCGTGAATAACCATCTTATTTAAACTAGAGAATGACAGGGTACTTTTCTTTTTTGGGTTTCGTGGTTACTTGGTTATTGTGAAAACCCTTCACCTGCCATAGAATCTAACAATCAAAATATACGACGAATTTCAAGTTTGCAAGTGTTGTTATTTCTAATAAGTAAATTGATGTTTTGCAATGTTAGCCTGGAAGTGGCAAAAATCCTTTCTTCTAAGCCACTTGATTACCAACTACCAAATTCCAGAGTCTTGTTCGCCCACGAAACAAGACTCATAAACAAGAATCGAGACCGAGATATCTAGGCCCAGTAAACGAGACTAGAGACAAAATAGCTTTTGATTGAGACGTTTACTCTATCCTGGACCAACCCCATGGAACTAGTTATTATCACACCGAGGTTTGCCAGTTAAAACCTCGAAGTAGACCAGGCAAACTAGTGCGATTTCGACCTGAATAAATAAATTTTTGCCTTTATCTCCGATTTGGATGCAGTTTTCTGCATAGTTTTCAGAAAAATAAACGTAAAATGTATTTATTTTTCTGTACTTTGCCTGGTCTAAAGACACTGAGACTACTTGCGATGTTTACACCCTGACAACAAAGCTATAACACAACCCGATACTTCATTGAGTACATACCCTGTAGCTGCTGAAGTCTGCGCACAGATGTAGAGCCTGTGCCATAGAAACACAAGTCAGCCGGTATAAGTGATCACCATGGTGACAAGTGGATGGCAGTGATCAAATTACTGTCTGTCACAGTCACACTCGGCTAAAAGAATGAGATAAAGGGATATTTAATTTGACAAAGACTGACGGAAGGATTATTCTGTTTGCGAGATTGGCAGTCGTGAGCGCAACAATGTAATTTACGACGTTCAATGAATGCTAAGTGTTTGTGAGAAGCGGGAATTACGCGATTTATTGACGATTGGAATCATGTTACAGCTTAGTCTTTGTAAACTGGAAGAATTGTAATTTAATACAAGTGTACCGGTACTTACTCTATATACGTCAACAATATTGCTTTAAGTTTTACTGCAGTGAATTGCTGAGTATTGTTATTAAGTACAACATATTTATCTCTATATTCAGAGCGTTAGAAAGTATGGATGCTTTAGTCTGTACTAATATTATAAAAAAGTTAAATTTGTTTGTATGTAGAGGAATAATCTCTGAAACTACTGAACCGATTAACAAAATAGTTTTACTATTAAAAAGCTTCACTATCTCTGAGTAACATAGGCTATATATAATTCATTTTGATAAAAAACACTTTTTATTTCAATATTTGTAAATTTAGTCAGAAAAAATTCTTAGGCTAGGCCTAGACTGATGAACCAACACATATTTCTTGAATGTATTTACATTCATTGCCATAGCAACCAATTAAATAAAATAACAGATAAAACAGCTGTTTGCTGTAATATTTCCATTAACACCTGATTTCAAACTTTGAAGCAATTATTCGATTTTCTAACTTTTAGGTTAGGTTTTTATTAAAGTGTAGACCTGAGCCTTGCTGGTTCTTTTAACTGTTGTTATAAAATATACAAAATAATTTTTGATATAAACATTTAACATTATTTACCATCTTAGCTTTGGGGTTATTATTAATCCTACTCCTTTATTATAAAGAAAACGTAACATGGTTATGTGTAAAGAAGCACGCAGGGTTTACCCTAGTTATGAATTTGGTATCTCATTTAAATTTTGTAATTTTAGTGACTCATAGGGTGTACCTTTTGGCGTGTGAAGTTAAAAAAGAGTTGTTGAAAGCAGGGCTATAGAAACCCATTCGTTTGATGTTGACGCGCGCCGACTGTACCAAGCTTCCTCTCGCCCCCCATCCTATGTGACGTCACAGAGGTGACATGTCGTGCCGCGCAAGCACGGTTCGCCCTAGCTCTCACGTGTTGTTGGATACAACGTTGCAGACGAAATTTCTGAAACTATTAATTTGGTAATATGTTGTTGCATTGCGGTCAAGTTACTAGCAGACCGTTTCAGCAAGGTATTTATTTATTTAATGTTACGTTGCAGACGAGATTACTTTATGAAAAGTAACCAAGATTCTCAAGTAATATTGTTTGCAGCGTTACTTGAATATTCCAAGAAACACCTTTCCTAACAAAATACATTAAAACAAACATTTTCAGGATTATGAGATATAAATAAATATATAATATAAACATAATAATAAGATTTAAACTTAGAGTACCGGTAAATATTGGTAAATCAAAATTTAAAAAATAACAAATTTTAAATACTCAGTTTGAAATTAAAATAAACATTAAAAATTATTATTTATTTAATGGAAGGGTTGCAAGTAAGATTACTTTATGTTAAAAAGTTACCAAAATTGTCAAGTAACTTCTTCTGCAGCTTTAAGTTAAATGTTAAAAAAAATCTTTACTAGAAAAATGCACTTAAAATTGTCAGAATAATTAGATATAAATAAATATATAACACCCAAATAATTAGAATCAAATTTAAACCTAGAGTAATAAAATTATTGATGAAAAAGAAACATAATTTTAAGTTAAACTTCTAGACTAAATTAAATTTCAGTGTCAATTTAAATAAAAATAGTTAAATTGTTTAGTTCAACTATTAAATTACCTATTCCCTAAGACCTAGGGAAGGATAATTTCTATAAAGCAGTTTTATTTATTTTTTTATTTTAATATTTTCCGAAACGTCAAATTTCGAATGAAACTCCGACATTTTCCATCATGAAAATTTTAAAACATTGTGTGAAACCCCTTATGTATTCAGATGGGCACTGAGTATTTTAAGACTTTATTCATTCTTATTTTAGATAGGGTCAATTTATTGTATACCAAATTTAGCAGTTTTCTGAGGTCACTTTTCCGTGTTTAAAACGATTTAATTAAGTTTAAAAAAAAGTATTACATAATAGTGTTTAATGTATGTATGGCATATAAACACTACAACGAGTTTGGAAGTCAACTAAGTTGATATTTTATTACTGACGTGGAAATGTACTAAAAAATATCGACTTTTTGGGGCAAATGTTTGATCACCTATTTGGATAAAATGTTTGAAAGGCTTGTCTGGATGGAAAGGATTTTTCATAAAGTGTGCCGTCATATTGCAAAATGCCATATTTATCAAAATTGTAAATATACTTTTTAGATCGCCTAGAAAAATTAGGAATTTAGTCCCTCCCACATTTAACGTTATCTGTCTGAATAATAGTATTTAAGAGATCCAATCGTTTACTACAGCTTGTATTTAAAGTCTTCGAAATGTTAGCAAAATTTTACTAAACCAAGTTTTCCAATTTTATACCAAACAATATTTTCTGAATTGTAACCCCTATTTTCAATTCTTTTATAAATAAATGTTTTCGTATTTTTCATAATTGTATGTCGTACCTCACAACGAAAGGTTAGTTTAAAGAAACTAAAATCAATTTAATAAAAACACTCAACCGAATATTTGCACCCGTGGCGGTTGCATAGTTGCCTCCCGGTTCAAACGAGACCAGTGCAGCAAACCGGAGTAAAACATTTAGAGAATTCCAAAGGAGTTGTTCAAGGAATGTCTGACGCTGTGAGGTCGGCAATACGGGTAATGTAAGTATACTCGTACAGAATCATTGCTACATCTAGCTAGACCAGGTATGTAATATCTTAATAAGAAAGTCTGACACCGTAAACCTTTATTACATCAAATAATACGTTTACTTCAATAACCTATGTTTAAGTGCACATTTTTAGAATGAACACTTTCGGACCTACTAAAAAAGATTTAAAATAATATAGTCTCTATTACAGATGGTCCTACATTCAACAACTACTTATTAGGTTGCCTATGTATCTAAATACATTTGCACAATAAATGCTGAAC
Source organism: Philaenus spumarius (assembly GCA_018207615.1). NCBI lineage: Eukaryota > Metazoa > Arthropoda > Insecta > Hemiptera > Aphrophoridae > Philaenus > Philaenus spumarius. The sequence goes on along the minus strand of JAGFPH010002643.1, from coordinate 71,700 downwards.
AGATAGAAATCTGTTTTAATTCATTATGTTTAATATGGCTAAACTGATCAAACTATATAAGAACAACAGAAAAACGTGTAAACAAATTACCATGAGAACTTGTGTTTATTTATAACAGTTTTGTTCAATATTCATAGCTTACTTGCGTTATTATCTTACTATGCGTACAAATAAATTGTCCATTAACGTATAGTTGCCTCAAAACGTAGAGAGACACCTCCTCAGGTAGAACGGGACCGTCCTAATCACCTATCGACAAACAATGCCTTTGTTAGGAACGGGCACCCGGGACTGCCGGCATCAGCCTGCTATTCCAAGAAATTCTGTGTCACACTATAATTTGCAATCAATTGATACACTAGGCCTACATTATCGAATGATGACTCATTTTTTCGCCTTACTTAGACGAATAAAAACCCATTTGACTCACAGTTCTAAGACGTACCGTTACCGAAATAACAGTTGTCGCTTAACTTTCACCATCACACCACGGGCGCTGTTATGTCAGTAACGGTACGTCGTAGAACTGTGATTCAACTTGTTTTGTATTCGACTAAGTAAGACGAAAAAAATGAGCCATCATTCGACATTGTAGGTCTAATGTGGATGTATCAATTGCTTGCAAATTATAATGTGACACAGAATTTCTTGGAATAGAAGGCGGATGCCGGCACTTCCGGGTGGCCGAACCTAACAAAGGCATTGTTTGTCAACAGGTGATTACGACCAGTCCTTTCTACCTGAGGAGGTGTCTTTCACGTTTTGAGGCAACTATATGTATAGCCATAAAACACAAGAGATGACGGTCACACACTGTGACATTAAATTTTATTAAGTGTTCTAAAAGTACGTTTTATTTATTTATTATATGTGTTTTTATAAACTATGTTTTTAATCGGTGTAAAGTGAAAAGTGCTTTAAGTTTTGATGATGCCTGATAAATAGCCTAAACAGCGATCAGCTATTGACAATTTTAAAGATTTCTGAAGCAAGTAATTAGATTTAATATATTAAATAAATTGTATTAGTTTTATATAAGTTTGTTTTCGTTTTGTTTAAAGTCTCTCCATAAATGATCTGTTTTGTGCTTAAAGGTATTTAATTGTTTATAGTTCGAAAAATGTATAGTTACAAATAATCCGATCACGCAGCTAAACCGCTGACGTGAGTTGAGCAAATTTCCAAAATTAAGTTTATAGGCCTATTTTTTAGGGTTTCAACCAACAATTTGGGAAATAGGTCTACTCACGACGGTGCTGAATAGCTGCAAAATGTTTCGCACGCCATTCCGCAAATTGGGAGTATTTTCAATACATAGTGAATTGCGTGCTTCGCACGCCACTCCGCATATTAGAAGTACTTTCAATACACAGTGCATTGCGTGCTTCGCACGCAAACCCGCATATTGGGAGTATCTTCAATACACAATGCATTGCGTGCTTCGCATGCCAACCCCCCCGTATTGGGAGTATATTCAATACACAAAGCATTGCGTGCTTCGCCCGCCAACCCCACGGTAGAATCAACATGGCTTTGAACCTGGTACTTTACGTTTTGATCAATTTCGGGCGAACCAAGCGAACTATAAGGTCGCGTAAAAAACACAAAATGTGCAAAATAACATCCTACATTATATTTGTAGAAAAAATTCTAAAAACAAATCATTCTCGTGGGAAAAATCTCAAAAAATATTAGTGCCGGTCAAAAAACGTGCTTCCGGTTGTTGAATTTTTTTGGCTAACGAACTCGTTCGAGTGATATATGATTTTTAGTGACACCTCAAAACGTATTCTGGGGAATATGATTGGTGCTCATTTGTTCCGTTCTGTCTCCGTTGGTGGGGAAGCATAGGTTATACTTTTGCGGATATATATTTTGTGCATAGCCAGTTTGGTGGTTATGGGAACTTCTGTGGATTAATCACGGGCTAAAGATTAGGTTGAGCTCCATCTGATTTGCCAAGGAATGTCCTAGACACGCTGTTAGCTTTCTGGCTAAGATGGCACCTTAGATATCTGACTGTTCCCATACTATGGAGGATCCATTTAGTTGAAGTTGGAGTTTTAGTGCTGTAATTGTAATAGTGAATCCGGTGGCTTCAGGTTTAGCTAGTCTCCAAATTTAAAGCCAGGACTCGAGTAAGTCCAGCTGACGTTGGATGATTTTCGTTCCAAAATTTAGCCTACAATGAAAGTTGTGTAGTGAAACACTTTAGTCGACAAAGAGACGCAGGGGCACTGTTTGGTAAACTGGAATGTCGTTAATGCACAGAAGGAACAGTAACGGGCCAATAACTGAGCCTTGGGGAACTCCAGACTCGATGGAGTGGATAGTGTACAGATGGAAATATTTGTGAAGAAGCGGGTCGTGCAGGCAGGCGATGTGTGTGTGTGGAAAGGAGGAGGTATGCTGTGTGCGGCGGGGTTGGGATGTGGCTGCTGCGAGTACACTACTACCCAGTCTGTTTTTTACGGCCGGAACACAGTGCATAGCTTACTGTGTCACTGATTTCCTACTAATAGAACAACACGGATGCACACTACAAACAGAGTAAAAATAACTCATTGTTTCCTTATCACTTAAATAAACACGGGGCGTCAACACTACAATGTTTTTAGGAACCGTAGTGTACTAAACAACGCGACGAACCTCTGTCACCGACTGACTCGCTACTCTGGCCTACACGCTGTTAGCGCATGCGCATTGGCCGTCCCTGCTTCTGCGCATACAGCCAGCCGCTTCATCACATACATTTCCATCTGTTGTCAAGGTTTGACTTGATCAGATGAACTTAGAACACAGGAGACCTTTGTGCCATATCTTTTCGAAGGCTTTGCTGATAACAAAGCTATGGCATGTTGTTTTTTTCTGAAATCGTCTGAGGTGCTGTTGAACGGTTGTGGATGCTCGCTGCGATAACCAAACTGCTCGGGTCTGATTATATTTTTAGATTATTCGTGAGTTGGCAAGCCTTTCAATTACTTCCGAGAGACGAAAGTAATTACATTAGTGATACGCGACGAAGTTTTGCGGGAGGGGGTTGATTTGCCTGGCTTTTAATAATGATGATCTTATATTTGTTTTAGAAACATTCTGTTTCTGTCCAATCAAGCACTATCTATAGGTGAGCCAACAGATGTAAAGTTCATTTATTGTAATTTAGGAGGGACTCTTACCTAACGCTGTCTATATTGCTTAATTAAAAGGTGTAAAAGCTCAGATCACACGGATAGTGCTTTAAAAACTCACCAAAAGTTTCATAGAACTTTTTTACTTTCTCCCCCTATACCATAGTATATGGAGAAAGTATTGTATTCGTCAAAATTTTCGAGTTTGAGTTTTTGGTGGAAATATCCGTTTTGGGTCCCCCTGAACCTAAAAAAGTGGTTTTCGGAGTGATGTCTGTGTGTGTGTCTGTATGTGTGTCTGTGTGTCTGTGTGTCTGTGTGTCTGTGTGTCTGTGTGTCTGTGTGTCTGTGTGGATGTTATCAGACCTAGAGCCTAAACCAGTCGTCCGATTTTGATGAAATTTGGTATGGAGGTACTAATCCACGGTATCTCCAGGCGTTTTTTTCATTATTGTGAATTTTTAATTTTTAAGGGTAATTTTCCCATAAAAACCCATAAAATATCGGAAAAATTAACTTTTCTCAAAAACTGCTCTAACGATTTTGATTAAAATTTTACAGTTTATTAGGGACCTAAAGTACTATAAACTGTAAAATTTTAATCAAAATCGTTCGAGCCGTTTTTGAGAAAAGTTGATTTTTCCATTATTTTATGGATTTTTATGGGAAAATGACTATTAAAAATAAAAAAATTACAATAAATTGATAATAGTATTTTTTTATTAAGTTTCTATAATGAGGGAGAAAGTATGTGTCAGTTTCCTGATACCGTTTATTTAAATTATATCGTTGTATCCTTATATATAATTCTGTAAGCGAAATTTTAGATTCAAAATTCTGGGAATTTGGTAAATCGGAGGATGATCGGAGGGGTATCAAATAAAAGGTATCGATTCAGGGAATGAGGGAAAAATATAAGTTTTTTTCTAAAATTAAAAACTAAGGGGTTTTTTAGGTCTCCGAAAAACGAAAAATCCCCATAAGAAATACACGAGAATTTAAAAACGTCTGCTTTGTTTACATTAAAACATTTGGTATTAAATAAAGAAATTAAAAACATAAAACACCGGTTCTGCAGTTTACATTTGGTATTAAATAAAATAAAATAATAACATAAAACAGCTGTTCTGTAAAACAATATAACAGTTAATGTAAATTATATTTTTAAATAACATCTGCTACTTATTAACCTATAAAAGATACACGTTGACACACACAAAGAAGTGAAACCTTATAAGTGTCATTTTTGGAAGGTTGTATGGCTGTTCTATTAACTTTTCATATATTTATACTAATATTATAAAGAGGTAAAGTTTGTTTTTTTGTTTGTTTGTTTGTATGTAGGGGGTAATCTCTGGCACTACTGAACTGATTGAAAAAATAGTTTTACTAATAAAAAACTACACTTTCCCTGAGTAACATATAATTCATTTCGATAAAAACCTCTTTTTATTTCAATATTTGTAAATTTAGTCGGAAAAAACTCTTAGGTTAGGCCTAGAATGATAAACCAACTCATGTATTTACATTATTTGTTAACATAGCAATAATTTGAATAAAAGAACAGATAATATAGCTGTTTGTTCCAATATTTCCATTAACAGCTGATTTCAAAATTTGAAACAATTATTTTTGTATTTCTAGCTTTTAGATTAGTTTTTTTGAAGTGTAGAGCTGAGCCTTGCTGGTTCTTTTAACCATTATTATAACTGCTGTTATCAAATATAAGAAATAATTTGATTTGAACATTTATCATTATTTATCATCTTAGTTTTGAGGTTATTATCAATCGTACAACTTTATTATAAATAAAACATAACATTTGTTTTTAGAAGGTTCCATTGGGGGTTGGCGTGCGGAGCACGCAGGGGTCTCCCCTAGTAAAAAATAAACACACATACTTTCACTCTTAACAAAACAGTATACACAAATTGGCTCTAAATATCAATATATACTGAGAAAACTCTAGCAGAAGTGACTTTCTTGTTATTCAAATTATCGTTCAGGTTTGTTCAACTGTAATAATAGCTTAAGGATACCTTTGGAAATTTATACCCAGAAAATCCGGCTTATAGGCTCAGGCTGATATTGACAAAGAGACGCGATTGAAAAACTTATCCTGTCACTCTCACAAGCCAGCTACGTTGGCTGCTTCGTCTAGTAAATAATGTGTAGGGTTATCACTGTGAGATGTCATCTGTGATAGGCGTTATGTAAAACTGTAACTTGGTGTCTTAGGTTCAGAGTACATTACTATTTTGTTTAAACGGTAGTGCTGGTTTAATATATTTTAAACTCCGCTAATACACATTAATTAGTCTTTTAGCTAAAGCCGGTTCTACACGATGCTACGAACGCTCGCTCCAATGTTGGACCGAACGTTTGGGACAAGTGAATAGGTTCATGCTAAAAGGGGCTCAGTCGTTTGAAGCAAATTTTCGGCAAATCAAAAAAAACTGTCCCTAGCCTATTATTCTAAAATTATTGAATTATATTATTTTTTTTTATACAAATTCAGTATAGTGGCAATGTTCCTATACTATCAAAAAATTAAAAATAATTTTTTAAATATTTTTAATGTTTTTTTAAAAAGTCTTGACTTAACCCCTTTTAGCATATATTAAAAAAACCAAATATATTGACTGGATAAAAAAAAGTTTTAATATCTAAAACACTCAAAATCATCAGTATATCATCAATTAATAGGTTTATGTTAATTTCAATACGAAAATTAGTGTGTCTGACATCACTGGTCATCATTATCTTCAGTGGTTGTTGGCCAAAGGTAGATTTCACTGTAAAACTCTTGATGTTCAGCTGGTATATACTGTTCTAGTTTTCTTATGTCATCTAATTTGGCTTGCTTTATGGCAGCTTTTCCTTCAGGATAAGCTTTAGTAATAGGGAGCTGTAGAGGAGGTTTACCTGAGCTTGGAAATTTAAAAGTGTGACACAAAATTGAGTTTATTGTGGGTCGAGCGATAACTTTTCCAGGAAATTCTGAGTTATAGGTGGTGTGAGTCATGGTAGAGATGGTGTAATGTACTTTGTTTTCTTTAGGTACGTTTTTCCCCTTTGTCTCTTCAGATATGCAATTTTTCTTATAATACACTGGCCACCAGTTCTTAAAATCAAAAACATCTTCGGTTTTGACTGCCACTACAGTAAATTTATTATTCTTGTTTGATTTCAAAATGAGTTGTGTGATCTGATCAACTGTGTAGATCCTGTCATGGTTTTTAATTTCCATTTTAATAATACTAAAGTCCCTATCACAGAAAGAGTGGCCACGCATAGGATAGTACTGCTCAATTTTGTTGAATCTGTTCATTTCACTCAAAGCTGTTAATAAACGAGATAGAGCGGGGTTTTTATTCTGACCCCAACAATTGTCAGAAAAAAGGTGGAGTTCAATATACTGTTCACTTTTTCTTTTTCCAATTTACTCAGGAACAATAATTAAATAAATAAACACATGCCCAAGTCAAGTGTATTCTGGGAGTCAGCTGGTTGTCTGGTTGTCAGTGCTGCCATAGAGTAGTACAGTTCGCTATGTGCTAAAAGGAGCTCAGTCAATGACTGAACCCGTTTCAGCATAGATTTATCAACAATTAGTGCCTGTTTCTATGATACTCATGCATTGGACTGATACCATTTTAGCGTAAAACGATGAGATCCACCATTAAAAACTAAAATCAAGCGTTTTCTCTATTTGTAATTTTTTTGACTGAACCCCTTTTAGCATGAACCTATTCAAGTAAGTTCGACAGATGGTACAGCGAATGTTCCTGCTACACGGTGAATCGAATGTTTGATCCAATATTTAAGAAAACAGTTTGGTTCAAACGTTGCAAAATGGATGAGGATGACAGTCTATAATAATATATGTTTTAATTGTACACATTTAACGGGTTAAAAATCCCCACATCATATTTAGGCAGGCCTAAATAAAATTTGTTTTTAAAATAGTATTTTTTTTGAATTATATTTTTAAATGTATAGTATCTAATTACCGGTTACCGGTAATCTGTTTCTGATTTTTGACGGGAACTTACTAGTATCAAGTATGAAATATAAATTGTAGCCTACTTAGGCTACCTATGAAAATTTAAATTAATAATATTACTGATTAAAATTAAACACAGAGATAAACATAAACAAGACGGGTCTTTGGTGTAAATAGAGAGTAAATAGTGCTACATATAAACGAGTCGTGTAGCCGTTGAGTCGAACCAACGAACATTTTCCTTCAAACGTTGGAGGCATCCCTTTGACTCGGTGCAAAAATACCGACATCGGCCCGAACATGGTCAAATGCGAATGTTCGACGCTCGCCATTGGACGCTCGTAGGTTTGAACAACGGCCACACGATGTGACGAACCATCAAACGTCCAACGTTGGAAGGTGTTCGTAGCATCGTGTAGAACCGGCTTAATATAATAAACGGTACCAGGAACTGGCACATACTTTCTCACAAACATATTTAAATTATTAAACAGATTCACTGTGACTTCATAATTGTAGGTGCGGTAGGAGATTAACTATTATTATTATTAGCAAAAGAGAAAAGTATTCGATCGATTTCGAACAAGTTTGCACCAAACATGTTACAATTAGGCCTCTATAGATGCACGAAAAAAGGTTTAGACATTTTTTGAAAAACAACCCCCTTTATGGCCAAAAAAACACCAAAAGTCAGTTGGTGTTGTTATTATTATTAGCTAAGCGAGAATAATTTTTAGAAAGATGCGGTTTTTTGCACATAGTAAGGCTACAAATAAGCCAAATTTTATCAAAATCGTTAAAGCCGTTTTTTTTATAAAAAATAATAACCGATTTTTTGGGGTTTTTTTCCCAAAAAGGGGGTTGTTTTTCAAAATTTTGAGAGGTGTGTTTGAGAGAATAAATAACTGGCCAACAGAATGTGAATTTTCAAATTCTTTAGTTTAATAAAAATATTTATCATCGATCAATTACTTCTTTATTATTTCAAGTATTCTTTATTTTAATGTATAGCTAGCCTGTACAACGATCTTAAAATTACATTATTTATAACAACCAAGGCTATTTTAACTTCAGGCCTATTTCACATTTGTTTAAATTAAAACCCAACTTGGTGGCCTATGATTACTACCAGCAATATAGCGTATAGAAAAGGGTACGTATAATTTATTAACACACCTGTCTTGAGCGGAAATAAGTGTCCTGTTTAGAAATGTGAGGCCCAATATTTTGCAGCAGGTTCTCAAAGTCAGAATGATCGCTGGTTTTCTTTGGATCGTTGGAGGTTCGTTGAAATCAACACTTCCAACGAGCCGCGAACGCGCGGCGCGCACACCGCGCAGGTTGCACGGCGCGAGAGTGTAAACTTTGGCGCTCATCTAAAAAAAAAAACTGCAACCATTGAAAACAGTTTTTGTTAAATTGAAACATTATCTGTGCTATTTTACCCGACCCTTTACTAGGAGAATACAAATATAATAATAAATTATCACCAATTCATGTAATAACACAAAATGTATTGACAGTAATTTACCTTACAGGACTAAAGCAAGAAATAAAAACTAAAAGAATCTTGACCTAAGGAAATAAAGGTTGGAAAGACCAATAAAAGCAGTAGAGTAAATAGTTGGCTTGCTAAGGAAACTTTTTCATTTCAATTAGATTTCTGCTGCTAGGAAGTGAGGGGGTAGGGGTAACGCAATCACAGTGCACTATATTAAATCTCATCAATTAAGCTTCTTACTGGCCTAAAACTTCAAAGATTTACAATCTTTACGACTCTAAGCGTAATCAAATATGTCAATATTGTCAATAAATACAAATGGAACCATTCACTAAACATTTTAACTATTAGTTTGAAGTTTGAGATAGCTGACATTAGTTTAAAAAATCATAAATAAGGTTGTTTTAACCATTTTTTAATCTGGATTTCAAATTTCGTTTAATTTTTTACATTTCTGGTTAAATTCTTTGTGATTCATAATAAATGTATATGTAACCCTAAACCTTCGTTTTACGCGTAGCCCAAAAGTTGGAAAAAAACTTTTGAATTTTATTGAAAAAAAGAAAGGTAGTAATAATAAAGTTATTAAGCTATTTACTCCATCGTTATTACAGAAAAACAAATTGATTAAAGTCAAATATTCAATATTAATTTTATATTCTTAAAGCGAAACCCATTTTTTGTTTAAATTAACTCTAAATGATTTTAATAAACGGTACCAGATAACTGCCACATACTTTCTCCCAGTTGAAACTTTATACCTTCCCAAGCGTAGCATAGGAGGTGGTTATTTAGAATTGCAAAAGTAGGACATACCATGGAAAATATTAGATGCATGTAACACACATCCATATTATATTATTATTTAAACTATTCGATCGATTTCGAACAAATTTGCACCAAACATGTCAATTAGGCCTGTATAGATGCACGAAAAAGGTTTTAAACATTTTTGAAAATTAACCCCCTTTTTGACCAAAACCCCCAAAAATCAGTTATTATTATTACTATTATTACTTAACGAGAATTTTTAGAAAGATGCAGTTTTTTGCATATGGTAAGGGTACATTAAAGGCTACAAATAAGCGAAATTTTATCAAAATCGGTAGATAAATTTGGATTTTTCTCGTTTTTTGCCACTTTTGGGAGGTAAAACCCCTTAAAAATCCCGAATTTGAAAAAATGAAAAAATACCTTGAGATATTCCAGAACTACACCTACATACCAAATTTCATCAAAATCGGACTGTTGGTATGGTCTCCAGCTCTGTACACATCCTAACAGACACACGGGACAGACATCACCAAAAAAACACATTTTTTGGGTTCAGGGAGCACCAAAACAAATAATTCCACTAAAAATATTTTTGGGTTCAGGAAGCACCAACACGGATAATTCCACTAAACAATTTTTTGGGGTTCAGGGAGCACCAAAACAGATAATTCCACTAAAAATTCAAATTCGAAAATTTGGACGAAAACAATACTTTCTCCATATACTACGTATAGGGGTGAGAAAGTAAAAAGCAAGTATAATAATTTCTAAAGTAAAAACACAATCCTCACAAAAATACGTTTCACGGTCAAACGCGTTTCGAGGACAAAGTCGTCGTCTTCAGGGGCATTTGAACTACAAATAAATGATATTAACTGAGTAATTGACTTTGTCGTTGAAAAGCGTTCTAAGACTAAACGTATTTTCGTGAGAATTGTGTTCTGTGTTTTTATTTTTAGAAATAATATTTCTCACAAGTCAAGCTCGATTATACAGGGTGATTCAGAATCATGCGACAATGTCTCGGAAGCTCATTCTATAGCTAAACAAATTCATACAAACATAGGTGCGAAAAAGCATCGTTTTCAAGATATCCTCCATTTTGTTTTTTTTTTACAAAATAATTCATATCTAGAGAAATGTTTGACTGATTGAGTTCAAATTTGGCATGAAGTTTAACCTAACAATGATATAGCCTATCCCGAGAAAAATAAATGATTAAATCCAATCATGAGTTTCAAAATTTCAAACCTAAATTACTCAAAAACCGTACATTTAAACAAAAAATGTCAAGACACCTATTTTGTAGCCTATTTGATTCCCTATCGAATGTTCTCATAGTCAACAAAATTGGATAAAGGATAATAGTCAAGTTTTGTGTAATAATTGGTTCGTTCAACCTAGCGTCCTATACCTACACAGTAAACACAACAATATAGTATCTACATAATGCAGTTATTATCTTTAACTTAGCTATTATCCTTTATCTGATTATTTTGAGTTACACCGTCCGATAGGGAATTAAAATTGCTACGAAAAAGGTGTCTTGTCATTTTTTGTTAAACGTACGGCTTTGAGTAATTTAGGTTTGAAACTTTCAAACAGCCGCCATTTTTAAACGCATGATTTTATATATATTCGCTTATCTTTCTTCAGATAGATCATTGTTAGGTTAAACTTCATGCCAAGTTTGAACTCAATCATTCGAACATTTCTCTAGATATTAATTATTTTGTAAAAAAAAAAAAACAAATGGCTGATATCCAGGAAACGAAGCTTTTTCGGGCCTATGTTTATATAAACTTTTTTTATTTTTAGCTACAGAATGGGCTACCAAGACATTGCCGTATTTTCCTGTATCCTATATCAACTGTGTATTGCATTATTAGCCCAGTCGGTATAGGTTACAACTACCAGTAATTTGCAATACGGCAGATTTTTTTTATAAGTACATTAATGTATGTAGATTAACATAAAAAAAAGTTTACCAGTCTATCGATTTCCCAAAGTCGAAAATAAAATCGATTATCATATTTTTTTCGATTATCATTAATATTTCAACCTGGGATGAAGGTACAGAAAAATAAAAAATACCACCGTGGAGGGGAGGTATTTTTCAACAAAAAAGGACATATGTATTTATTTCCCAAGCAATGGTTTGTCTGAAAAAAATTCGATAATTCAGCTATGTATTTTGCAGCAGGGGGAATTACTAAAAGGGGACATCTTATTCATATATGAAGCGTTGGCTCATTCTAAATTTCTAAATTGGCCGAATTTTAATATATCGAATTGAAACTTGACATAAGAGTTAAAATATATATTTTTAACATTTATGCTGAGTCTCAGCTTGTTATCTTGAAAATGACCCGATCTAGGAGTCGATTTCGATTATCGAGTTTAGGAGTACCGGACTCACGAACTAATTTCAATCTATTCCAGTTTCGTAAATTTTTATAATATCAACATCAAATTTGTTTTACAAGTTGAGTACACCAGTATAAATATTCTTAGTAAGTATGAACGATTTTTTTCATGCTATTTTAAAAATCGAGGTGCTTGAAAATGGTCTTCTGTTTTACCTATCTCGTTTTAACTATAACACCTTTGGATTCAACGTCTCCATTTTCGACATTTTTGAACATATCGATTTAAAAATTGGTACAGAAGTTAAAAACATAATTCTTTTTTCTATACTTATTTTAAAAACTATATTTAAAAAATTGACTAATCTGCAGCCGATTAACTCAAGCGTTTTGATGAAAAATCTAAAAAGGTCTAAAATTATACTTTTTTATAAGTTACTTGTGCTTTGAAAAGTAAATAATAAAAAAGGTTTATACTCCTTGATCTTGTTTTAATCTATATATTTAACTTGTAAAAAAACTTTCAGGTTGATATTTTGAAAATTTTCTAAACTGGAGCTTTTTAAAATGAATTGGTGGTACCGGTACTCCTAAAATCGAGAAACCCATTGATAAGTCAAGTGGCTCTAGATCGGGTAATTTTCAAGATAACAAGCTGAGACTCAGCATAAATGTTTAAAATATATATTTTAACTCCTATGTCAAGTTTCAATTCGATATATTAAAATTTGGCCAATTTAGAATGAGCCAACGCTTCATATATGAATGAGATTTCAACTTTTAGTGATTTCCCATGCTGCAAAATACTTAATTGCATTATCGAATTTTTTCCAGACAAACCATTGCTCGGAGGAAAGAAATGCATATGACCATTTCTATTGAAAACAATTCCCCTACACGGTGGTATTTTTTATATTTCGTTATCTTTATCCCAGCTCGAAATATTAAGGATAATCGAAAAAAATGTTTTTCGATTTTTTTTCGACTGGGAAATCGATAAACTGGTAAACTTTTTTTATGTTAATCTACATACTTTAATGTACTTATAAAAAAAAAATTCAGCGGTATTGCAAATTACTGGAACTTTTGGTCTAAATTTACCTCTACCGACTGGCCTATAGTATAAACAATTAAAAGCTCTATCGACTAATGTTTCTGATGCAACACATGCAAATGGAAAAACAAAATCTGCCCAACTTTTAAATATCCAATTGTTGTTTTGCAGTAAATACAACTATCAGTAGCAAAGAGACTTAACTCCTTAGTTGTGGTCGAACTTCTCCCAACAATGGAGCTCTTCTGATTAAGTTTCCTTTGATGTGGTCAGGCCAAAAACTAACTCGGGTCATACGATTTCCATAAGTTCCAAGGACCGCGCTCAACGCAAAACAAGCGGAATGCGTTTCCTTCGTCACGACACAAGAAAGTTTAACCGTCTACATCAGAGCGGTAAACGAAACGAAAACTGCGTAAAACTTGCAATTAAAAATGATATAAGCTTTTGTAAATGTACGAGTACGTCCTACTTTATGAGAGATTTCACATTTAAATATGTATTTTTATGTTTTACTGTAACCGATGCATAATGGATAAATTAGGGATACGAACAGTGACAATATCGTAAAAGTAGTAATTTTATTTTCATTTTTGTCAATTACGGTTTCAATCAGTTATTAGGTCGTTCATTAGTCTTTGCAATACAAAGATATCGAAACATAAATTCTAATTAAGAAGTGTCTCGATTCATCCTAACAATGTTTGAACGAAATATTTTAATGTTGACTGAATTTTGGGAAATCAGTTTTATCTATAAAGAAAAAAACGGCCTCTTTTAGGAAACAAAGTTCCGTAACGCGGGTTGCGGTAGGAAATAACAAATAGAAAATATAACGCGTAATGAAAAAAAGTGTTATTAATTGGTTGCTATGCCAATGACAAATATAAAATACGAGTAACGAAAAAGCGTTACCTAATTGGTTGAAGAAACATGTGTTTTGGTTCATCAATTTCAAGAGACGATCGGTTCCGCGTCCGACGTAATTTAGATATTACCGTCAAGCGCTGAAATACATTCAATAAACATAAAATGTTCGTTCGTCAGTCTAGGCCTAATCTAAAATTATTGTGCGTATGTTTAATTTATTGTTTAATTTATTTTACCTGCCTCAACGGCAAAATACATACGATAATTTTATTTTAGGCCTAGAAAGCAATTTTAAGTGTAGGCCTAACCTAAAATTATTGTATTATGTTGAGACAGGTACAATAAATTAAACATACACACAATAATTTTAGGTTAGGGTTAGACTGATGAATCAACATTTTATGTTTATTGGATGTATTTACGATGAATGGACATTTAACTGTATTTACCATCTTAGCTTTGATGTTATAATTAATTCTACACCTTTATTTGTATTTATTTCTACACCGTTTATTTTACCTGTCTCAACGGCAACATACATACAATAATTTTATTTTAGGCCTAGAAAGCAATTTTAAATCTAGGCCTAACCTTAAATTGTTGTATGTATGTTGCCGTTGAGACAGGTAAAATAAACATACACACAATAATTTTAGGTTAGGTCTAGAATGACGAACGAACATTTTATGTTTATTGAATGTATTTACGATGAATGGACATTTAACTGTGTTTACCGTCTTAGCTTTGATGTTATAATTAATTTTCTACACCTTTATTATAATAACATTAAACGTATAGAAACAGTAATATTTGTATAAATAACAAAATAATAATAAACGCCAATTGAAAGATTAAAATTATGTGTGTATGTTGCCGTTAAGTCTGGTAAAAGAATAGAAAAAAAGGCGTGGTGAATTCGTTCCTGACGGGGGGGTCCCACGACCGCACACACATTTACTTTTTTAAACATTTGACACATTTGAATTCTGTTTTGCGCTGTCTCGTTTGTTGAGAGATGCAACCTAAAATAGAAAAGGCTTAAGTTTTTCAATTGACTTTTATATAATAATAATAAAGAATTTATTTTCTGCATACATAACATTCGTAATATCAGCACTAACATATGCACAACCATACATAAACGAAACTAAAAATACATCTCGATAATAACATAATTTGTCACTTATAACAAAGAAATAATTTCATTTGAACATTTAACATTATTTACCGTTTCAGCTTTGGGGTTATTAATCCTACAACATTATTATAAAGAAAACAACATTATTACATGTATAGAAGGTTCCAACGGGGTTGGCGTGCTGAGCACACAGGAGTTTCCCTTAGTTTATAATAAAGTGAAAATGATGAAGTGTATTCAAAATAAAATCGAACAAGTTTATTGAAATGCAACTAATTACATACTAGGTTTAAATGTATTGTAATTTACTGCGTGTGCGAGTATTGACATTTTCCAAGAGAGATGCTATTTGTAAATCTTGGAAATTTTAGGTCAGTGATGAGATTAAATATCTGTGATTGCGTGACCCCTTTTCCCTTACGCTTCCTAGCAGCAGAAATCTAATTGAAATGAAAAGGTTTCCTTAGCAGGCAACAAACGCTATTTACTCTACGGGTTGTGTTTGTCTATGTTCAATGCTGTTACCTACATTGATAATATTATATTTTGTACTAGGGGAAACCCCTGCGTGATCCTCACGCGCCCCGTTGGAACCTTCTATACACATAATCATGTTATGTTTTCTTTATAATAAAGGTGTAGGAGTAATAACAACCAAAAGCTAAGATGGTAAATTATGTTAAATGTTCAAATCAAATTAGTTCGTATATTTTATAACAGCAGTTATAATAAAGGTTAAAAGAACCAGCAAGGCTCAGATCTAAACTTTAATAAAAACCTAACCTAAAATAAGTTAGAAATTTAAATAATTGCTTCACAGTTTGAAATCAGCTGTTAATGGAAATATTAGAGCAAACAGCTGTTTTATTCGTTATTTTATTCAATTGGTTGCTATGTTAATAAATGTAAATACATGTGTTGGTTCATCAGTCTTGGCCTAACCTAAGAATGTTTTCCGAATAAATTTACAAAATTGAAATAAAATTTTTTTTATCAAAATGAATTTATAGCCTATGTTACTCAGGAATAGTGCAGCTTTTCATTAGTAAAACTATTTTTTCAATCGGTTCAGTAGTTCCAGAGATTACCCCCTACATACGAACAAACAAACAAATGTTACCTCTTTATAATATTAGTACATATACTCCCGATTTTATTGTCAAATGGTTTTATAAGATTTTCTATAACAAAGCACCATAATTATTTCCAAGATAAAATTGTTCCAGTGGATTATAAATATCTGTTTTAAGAATTTTAATATTTGAAACACAATACTTGCTTATTTTCTCTCAGCAGTATATTTCTATAAATTTCTAAAGTTTCGTGCCAAATCTTTAGTGGAATGGATCAAAACTAGTATTTTATTATCAAGCATAAAACAAACTTCAATACAGCTTTGGCAGTTCGTTCTGCAATATATCAACTCCGTTGGCAGTTAAATTAATATTATATTTTTCTCAAAACTGACAAAAGTTGTAAATACTTTTAAATCATCAATTAAAACATCACTCGATCTATTTCGCAATATTTTACCACAATTTGTAAATACGTGTTGCCTTCTGTAGCTAAATAACTGCCAACTATATTAAACAGTAATAACTGCTACATCCATCGTTATGACCTAGTTACCTAGATGTAAGCACATATATGCTAAACACATATTAATATGGGCCCTCGTCAATACGTCCTTTGTCACACATCACTCCGTTCACCCCTCCTACATTCCAATTTACCATTCCCCACTCACTCTCGTGATAACATAAAACCTCTTCGACAATATGGCTTTTATTTAGGAGCAAAATTTCAGACGATATTGGAATATTTATTGCAATAATTTGTTAAAAGAACTGTTATCTTTTACAGAGATAATTGTTAACGATTTGTTAGTGTACAATAAAGCGACCAAATATGCATGATTTTTAACTAAAATTAAATTTATTTTTATAAGATTAAATAAAAAAAAAGTAATTATTTTAAACTTATTAGTTTATTAGTTAGTGTAAGCTTTAAATATATAAACGTCCGCCCCCTGCTCGCTTCGCTTTCACACTTTCAATTAATCGAAATGCTAGTGCATTACTGTTCCTATTTCCTACTTACGAAACAAGTGTCAATTGTGGAAACAAATTACAATTTATTTTTAATGTAAAGGGGATGTTACCCCCAGTTCTGCCATTAGACGCAACTATTTAAATTTCGTTTTATTATTTATTTTAATTCCTATAAAACACTTAAAATTAATAAGAGCCAAATTTTCAGTTCTATAGCTTTAAGGAAAATATAACAATCACACATTTTTTATAGGGGTTGTTACTACATTTTCACCCCTTAGCAGCACGCGACAGAATGTAAATCTAGGACATTTTTCTATGTGTCTTGTAAGAAATAAATTTACAAATTCTGAGCTCACCAACTTTAAGGAAAATATAACAATTTGTATTGTTTTAGGAGTTTCTATCACATTTTCACTCCCTAGTAGCACCCGCTAAAATGCAAATCTAGTTTACTTTTTCTACGTATCTTGTAAGAAATAAATGTACAAAATTTCAGCTCTTTAGCTTTGGAAAGTATAACAAATAATATTTAAAAATTTACTTAGTATTAGGGGTTGTATCAACCCTTAAATCAAAATTAATTCTAGCCTATGTTACTCAGGTAGACCTATAGTGTAGTGTTTTATTAGTAAAACTATTTTTTCAATCTGTTAGTAGTTCCAGAGATTACCCCCTACATCCTCAAGCTGAGGCTGATTTATCAGCAAATTGACTTTGGTCTGAGCATTTCGGCATCCCTTTTGTTAAAAAGCTGTACACATTTCAGTAGATACTAAAAAAGTTACTTAATGCATATAAGGCATTTAACGTAGTATGCTACTTACAAATAATAATTTAAAAAATAACTAGTCCTCACAGGTTTGGTACAAAACCTATTTAACTACAATAATTATTCGTGTATCCAGGGTGCCAAGTTGAGTTTGTCGCACGAGATAAACATTTTGCAAAATTAATGGCTACGCCTCGGGCGTCAAAGTTTGTTGAGGGTGACAAAGTAAACATTGCACTCGTAATGCACACAACGTTTTTCCTACAGCTACATTTTAAATTTGTGTTTTAGTTTTTTAAAAGATATGTTTTACAGAGGTTAGTCCCACAACAATCAACATTTTCAAAACATAGACTACATCAGCTGTTTACTTTGAGTACAGTGCGCAAAGTAAACAGCTGTAGTGTGAAAGGGTTACTTTACCGCACTCCAGCTGTTCAGGCGTTCGATAAAGTAAAAC